>JAURVB010007072.1:0-13762 GCA_033002965.1 Piper betle
CCGGCGTCCAATTATTTCACAATGGCTTGCTCTCCTTCAAAGCCGTCAATATTGCTCTATCAATTTGCTCGTGCGCATCCTCCAGATGATTCACCACCTCCTGCTCAACTAAAAAATATATCAAATATTGATCAAAAACCCACCAACCAAATTAAAAACACATAAGATTAGAACATCATAACGGTCTAGAAGCACCGGACCTCCTTCGACCGCTCCTTGTTCTAATGAACATCTAGCACAATATTTTAACCTAATTTTTTTCCACCCAACCTAGGAAGTGCAGCACTCACTCCTAATCAATAATCAAAACTTAAACTAACAAAAAACATCAGAACAACAAGAACAATAGCACCAAAAATTACAACAACATACACAAGCTCCTTATTCTAATATCATCATTTTTAAACAATTTTTTTCCACATCTAATGCACTACAGTTTAGCACTCAACCCTCACCAAAATCCAATCTTAGCCTCGCTAAGAGCATCAGAAAATTAAAAATTTAGAACAAGTAACACCAACCGTTTGCAACACACATGATCTCCTCATTTTGATGAACATTAGGCATTTCATTTTTTCCCAAATATTTTTCCAAAAAAAATCTACCCCAGTACAGCATTCACTCCTCACCAACAATCCAAATCTGAGCCTGATTGAAAACATCAGAATGATAAGAACCCATAACACCAAAAACTCACAAAATAACGAGCTCCTTATTCCAAAGAGCATCCCACGCATCAATTTTTCCCCAAATTTTTTTCCACATGCAACACTCATTCCTCGCCAACAATCCAGTATCAAACCAACACAAAATGTCAGAAAGAAAAATCAGAACCTACAACAGAACAATTTGCAATATACGTAAGCTCCTCCTTCCAATGAACATCCCAGACATCATTTTCACCCATATATTTTGCAATCAAGAGCAGTAAAGCACTCATTCCATCCCAATCCAACAACCCAATCTTAGCCTAACTGAAAACATTATAACGATTAGATCAGGAAAGACCAAAAATACACAAATCCCAAACATCAATTTCACCCAAATCTTTTTCCACCAACACTCAATCAAGCACCAACCCCAGCCAAACAACATACCCACCGAACAATCATCTTCCCCACCCAATCCACCATAGTACAGCACTACATCCTTACCAATAGCCCAATCCCATTCCCACACAAAAACATCATCACATTCGCATGTATTCGCAACATACACGAGCTCCTTCGTCCAAATCAAGCATCCCACGCTTCATTTTCATTTTCATCCACACCGAGAAAGGGGGAAAAAGCAAATAGCAAAAAGCAAAGCGAGTGGAAAAACCTCAATACCTCGTAGTCGAGCCTCTGAGCGCCTCCACATCGAACGAGTTGACGAGGGGGCGGTCCGAATCAGCCGCTGCTCCCTGCCATCGTCGTCCTCCGAATAATCGAGCGCCATGCGAGGTGGCAAATCGTCATCGCCGGAGACGCCGTCGCCGTCGTCATCCGATCCGTCACACCATTCCTTCCCGCCGAGGGGTCGGGGCCGAGGAGGCGGTTGACGACGAGCACAGCCAAGGTGGATATAGGGCGTCCTTCCAGCCATTGGATTCTCTATCCAACGGCTAAAAATTGCAGCACAGCCAAGATGGCTGTGCTGCAACAAAGCTACCTCGCCCTATATATATATATATATATATGGGTAAAGTGAAGAAGAGCAAGGGGCAGAAAAATTTCCTGCCCCAAGCTCTTCTCTGGGCCGTCCGATTATAAGGACGGCCCAGATCCCTTATTTAAAAAAAATTCCAAAAATACCCCCGCCCCACCGCCGCGTCGCCCCCTGTCGCCGCCTGTAGCACCTCCCTCCTCCTCGCTCCCCCGCCGCGTCGCCCCTCCCTCCTCCTCGCTCCCCCGCCGCGGACGCCGCCCCATCGCGACGCCGTCGCGCCCGGCTCCCGGTGGCGAGCGCGGGGCGAGGGCGGCATGGGGGACGGAGGCGGAGCGCCGCGCCCAGATCTGGCCGCCGGGTGGTCGCGGCGCTCCGCCTCCGCCCCCCATGCCGCCCTCGCCTCGCCTCGCCCACCCCCCGGCCGGCCGCGACGGGGTCGATGGGGAGCGGGGCGGATGGGCGTCCGCGGCTGGGCGGCGTCCGCGGCGGGGGAGCGAGGAGGAGGGAGGGGGAGCCTCGCGAAGGGGTGGCGGCCGGGAGGGAGGGGCGACGACGCGGCGGAGCAGCGCTGCGCCCAGATCTGGCCGCCGCCAGATGCGGGCGGAGCGAGCCGCGGCCAGATCCGGCCGCGACAGGCCGGACCTGGCCGTCCCCCGGCCAGATCTGGTCGGGCGACGGCCAGGTCCGGCCTGTCGCGGCCGGATCTGGCCGGCGGCGGCCAGATCTGGCCGCGGCCGCGCCGGCCGGCGGCATCGGCGGCGGGCCGGGCGGCCGTGGCGGGCGCCGGGGCAAAGGGTCGGCCACCCTCCCCCGCCACGGCGGCGGCGCTCCGCCTCCGCCCCTCCATATGATCTGGACCGTCCTTCTAATCGGACGGTCCAGATCAAATTAAAATTTTTTTAAAAAAAAACTAATAAATCTGGGCCGTCCTTGTAATCGGACGGCCCAGATCATTGTGGCGCAGAGAGCCGATTTCCTGCCTCTGGCGCAGGAAATCGGCCTTCTATATATATATATATATAAAAGGAGGGAGAGGCTCTTGGCTGTGCTGCAGTGTTCCAGCCGTTGGATTTTATCCAACGGCTGGACATTCCCCCCTCACCCTTCCAAAAAAAAAAATTATTTGCCGCGCCGCTTCGACCCGCCGCCGCTGCGCCGCTCCGACCAGTGCTGTCACCGCCTCGCCACCGTCGTCAAGTCCGGCGTCCTCCACGTCCCCTCCCGCCGCGCCCTCCACGTCCCGGCCGCCCCCCCCATGCCGCGCCACTCGTCCTGCCCACCTTGGGTCACCCGGGAAGGAATCAAGAAGGGAGGGGCGTCGTTGGCCGGTGGCATCGTTGGCCGGCAGTGGGCGGCCGGCGATCGGCTGGCTCGGTGGAAAAATAGGGTCGCCGGCGAAACAGGGGAGGGAAGAGGAAAAGGCAGGGGTAGTTTCGTAATAAAAATTTGACTCGGTCCCGACTCGAGTCAATATTACGAAATATATCCTAAAAAATATAAAAATAAAATAAAATACCATAAAATATAATAATCCATTATAATTCAATTATTTTATTTTATGATATTTTTCTGTATTTTTAAATATTTTTTGGGATTTATTTCGTAATATTAACACAAGTTAGGACCGAGTCAAGTTTTTATTACCAAACTACCCCTCTCAAAAAATATGAAAAAAATAGAATTAAAAACCATAAAATAAAATAATCTATTAGAATTAGATTATTTTATTTTAGGGTATTTTCCTATACTTTTTTAAATTTTTTAGGATTTATTTCGTAATATTAACTCGAGTCGGGACCGAGTCAAGTTTTTATTTTAAAATATGAACAAAATAGGGTAACATACTATAAAATAAAATAATCCATTATAATTCAATTATTTTATTTTATAATATTTTCCTGTATTTTTTTTATATTTTCGGCATTTATTTTGTAATATTGACTCGAGTCGGGACCGAGTCAAATTTTTATTATAAAAAATTAACCCGCTCCAGATTCAAGCCACTGTTACAAAATAAATTAAAAATATATATATATAATAATTTTATAATAAAAGTGTGACTCGCTCTCGAGGTCCCGACTCACCCGCGCTTGACCTCTACTCTCACCTTGGTGCTCGCCTAGGCTGTCGACCTCTCCCTCCCCAGGCACTTCGATATTCCCTAACCCTGGCATGATCCTCTGTGCACAAACGGTGGTGAGGCGATAGCATCGCTGGCTAGCAACGAGCCGCCAGCAAAGGGTGGAAAAACAGAGTCGCCGGCAAAATAAAGGAGGGAGGAGGAAATTGGCAGGGGTAATTTCGTAATAAAAATTTGACTCGCTCTCGACTCTAGTTAATATTGTGAAATATATCCCGAAAAATATTAAAAATATAATAAAATACCATAAAATAAAATAATTGAGTTCTAATTGATTATTTTATCTTATGGTATTTTTATCTATTTTTTCATTTTTTTCTAGATTTATTTCGTGATATTGACACAAGTTGGGAAGGAAATGGGCAGGGGTAGTTTTGTAATAAAAACTTGACTCAGTCCAGACTAGAGTCAATATTACGAAATAATTCCCTAAAAATGTAAAAAAATTCAGGAAAATACCAAAAAATAAAATAATCAAATTATAATGGATTATTTTATTTTATGGTATTTTACCCTGTTTTTTCATATTTTTCAAGAGGAGTAGTTTTAAAATAAAAGCCTGACTCAACTCGATCAATATTACGAAATATATCTCAAAAAATATGAAAAAATAGATTAAAATACCATAAAATAAAATAATCTATTAGAACTTGATTATTTTATTTTATCGTATTTTACTATATTTTTTGTATTTTTCGGGATATATTTTATAATATTAACTCAAGTCGGGAGCGAGTCAAGTTTTAATTACAAAATTGCCATTGAGCTCCCCGACCTCCCCTGTTTCTCCTCTACCGACGATCGTCCCCCCCCCTCCTCTGTTTTTGCCGCTCCACCCCGACCGCCGGTGACCTCGCCGCCGCCGTCACCTGCACTACCGCCGGCCAGCGTCGCCAACGTCGCCATCGCCGCCCATCTTTTCCTTCTTTTGCCTTCTTTCTCTTTCCCTTAATCTGCTCGCCGCCCCTCCTGCTCTGTTTCGTGGAGCACCACCGGCCTCGGTGCCGATGCCGCCGTCTTGTCGTCAACCATCCTTTATCGTCGTCGTCCTTCCGTCCAACTTGAGGTGTGACACGGAGGGCGCGGTGGGGCGCAGGGCCGGCGGTGGGCGGGCTAGGTGGGCAGGCGCGGCTGGCGAGTGCGGCAACTGATGCAGCGAGCGGGGGCGAGCGGGCTGGCAGGAGCGCTGGGGCGGGGGGTGGGGGAAGCGGGGCGCGGCTGGGATGCACGGGTGGTGGTGCGGCGGAGATGGGCGGGAAGAGGGAGTTTGGGGGGGGGAGGGGGGAGAGTGCTTGGATTTTTCAGCCATTGGATTCAATCCAACGGCTGAAAAATTGAGCACAGCCAAGATGGCTGTGCTCAATTACAGCAATCCTTTCTCCTATATATATATATATATATATATATATATATATATATATATATATATATATATATATATATATAGAGTTATGTTATAGTGAGCTGTCATTTTTTGGCCGGCACTGCACCATGCGCTGCCAATCCGGACCGTTGGATCGCGATCCAACAGCCCGACACACCCTACCAAAAAGCCCCCACCCTCCACCGCCTGCCCTTGTTCGTCCGGACCAATCCCCGCCACGGTCCATCCGGCCGACCCCTGCTGTAGCCCGCCCGTCGGTATCCCCAGGCTGCCCCAAGCAGTCGCCCCCTCGGCCGGACGGCCCCTCCACCACCTTAGATCTAGCCCCCTCCGGCCCCTACACCGGCCCACTGCCCCCCACCACGCCATCCGCCACCACCCACCTGCCCGGGCGGGGGGTGGTGGCGAATGGCGTGTGGTGGGGGTGGGGGTGGTGGCCGGGGGGCGGCGGGCCGGGTGCAGGGGCGGGAGGGGGCTAGATCTAAGGTGGCGGAAGGGCCCTCCGGCTAAGGAGGGGCCGCCGCCAAGGGGCGACTGCTTAGGGCGGTCTGGGGGATATCGACGGGCAGGTTACAGTGGGGGTTGGCCGAATGGGCCGCTGCGGAGATCGGCTAGACGGACAAGGGCGGGCGACGAAGGGTGGTGGGGGGTTTTTGGCAGGGTGCGCCGGGCCATTGGATCGCGATCCAAGGCCCAGATTGGTACCATGATCCAAAGGCCCAGATTAGTAGCGCATGGTGCGCTGCTAAAAGATGGCAGCACACATACATAACTAAATATATATATATATATATATATATATATATATATATATATAGTGAACAATGCAAAGCCAAATTTGTTATTTTCTCTCTTATTCGGATTATGCATTGTTTATGTCCATCTAAATAATTTAGGGCAAAAAAGTAGCTGTATATGGTAAAATCTTTTGTTAAATTCGGTTATCGATAATGGTCAAGATACAAGCAAATTAAGGATTTATTATTATTTCATATTTTTTGTATTATCTAATTATTTATGTTATTTCTAACAAATTTATTTTTTGTTATCACAAACATTTTTTATATTTTATACAATTTCTATATCTTTATTTTTCCTTTATTTCTCTCATGTCAATTAATATAAAATCTGAAATTACCATTTTTAAAAAATAGTGTATACAAAATATTATTATTATTATTATTATCATAAAAGTTTAAAGTCTCAGATTCTATATGTCTAACATTTAGTAATTTTCTATGATAATTTAATGGTAAATTTTAAAAATATAATTACTTCTTTTTATTAATTATGTTGATTCATTTGATTGAGTCATTCAGATCAAATAAAAGAAATGTATGTGTTTAGCTTATTCTATACGGTTATAAATCATTATAGATATCGATAAAACTCGGACACTCATCGTTTGCACCTGCCCTTAACTTTTTCTTATTGTAATTATAGCTCCGTATGGATCCATGTCTAAGCTCCATTCTTAGGAAGTGAGTCTGTCAACTTGATTTAGATCAATTTGAAACACTATATTTTACATAAAAATTACAATTTATACATTTTCTATTAGGTCATCTCCCTACAATATAAATATAATAATTAAAACAATTAATGAATATAGATTTGTATCAGGTTCAAGCAAAAATTTAATGTGTGTCTGTTTTATTTTAATATGTAATGTTACGTGAATTACTAAATAATCGAGGTTCGACACAACACCCAAAGTGTTTAAGACGGAATTCAATTAACTGATTATAATATATATATAAAATATACTAAATATAGACATTTCTTTGTCCAATTAATGATCGACTGAGTGACTGACAATAATCATAAATTAATTTTATTAGTGATATTTTTAAAGTTCATTACTGGATTAACATAGAAAATTATATAATCAAGACAAATTTATCTCGCTATTGAACTTTTTTAGAAAAACATAACCTTTTCTTCATTCAAATATTTTTTAAATAGGGATTTTGAATTGTATATTAATTAGCATAAATTAAATTAATAAAAATAAAAAAAAGATAGGGAGTATATGAATAAGGTATTAAGGTTTTGTTCCATATATATATATAATGATGGGAGAAAAACAATACAAAAATATAAACCAAAGTAAATTTGACTGAATTCTAACTATATCCATCACATGACCAACTCGATAGAGGAATTTTGAACATAGACTACCATTTTGCCCAAGGTTGATTAGTCGTGCATGAACAAACTTTGCCGTAGATAGTCCTCTCATCCCTATTAAATTAAAGTTGTTCGATTCTCAATGGTGACCCAGATTTGGCACTCTTAGCTGCAAGTCTGTCATATAAGTGATTGGCCTACCTGCTCAAAGCATTTGCCACAATATTTGCCTTTTCAAGATGATATACAATAACATAATCATAATTTGATAGAACTCCAACTATTTTTATTTGTCTATTATTGAGCTTTTTATGTGAAGATATATTTCAAACTCTTATGATAAGTAAAGAGTTGAAATAACACTATATAAATAGTAGATGCTAAATCCTAAGAGCGAACTCCACGGGGACTAATTCCAAATTATGCATCGGGTAATTCTTCTCACGAGTCTTCAATTGCCTAAACACATATTCAATCACTCGACCACACTGCATTAACACACAACCGAGTCAACTTATGATTCATCGTTATAAACCATAAAATCATTTGTCCCATGTGACAAATCCAGAACTGGTGCTCTAATGAACTGTTCTTCAAAATCTGAAAACTAAAGAAACTGTTGTGGAAGAAAAACCGTGAATGAACCAGCAACATTTTTTTTACCTGCCATCTTCAGTTTCAAAAAATCCAGTTTATTTTTTATCAAAAACCTAGGCTATTACATTCGAGCAACAAATACGCTGTTTTCATTTTCTTAAAAACTAGAATGTTTTTCCAAAGCAACAGAGGGGTCTCCACAAATTATTGCTAAGCAATTAAGAAATCATTTGATGCCCTTTCTGGACATGTTTTATGTTTTAATTTCAGGTTCTTATCACAACTTCTGAGGAACTTGACAAGGATAAATAACTTGACAAGAGAAAAGATGAGGTCATCTATGTGGCCCTTCAATACTCATTTATTATGTGTAGAGTACATATATTTGACAATTTATGTGTGCTTCTTTTAATGGTTGTTATTATCAGTAACAGGCTTGTACATCCACCAGACTAGCTGCTAATGAGGAATTGCCATCTTCTTATATTGAAGTATTCGGGTTTGATTTGTTGCTTTAAGTGCGTATGCAGTTCTGTTGTAATTCTTTTTATGCTGCATTTCTTTCTTCTACTCTGCAGATGTCCTACTCCAACCTTCCTGGCACAGCATTGAAGGTGGGGACTTGCTACAGAACTGGATGCCAGATGAATATTTTGTCAACTCACTAAGCTAGAAAGCAAGCAGATGGTTGTGTTTGCAGTGTTTAGAGATGTTGTCCCATCATCGCTGGAACCATTAATGTTAGCTTTGGGGAAAAATTAATGTTAGAATTAACAACTCAATAATTTCTATTGTTAATTATTATAATATTAATTTATTCGTAAAAGCCTAGCATCTACATTGCGTGATTAAGTTTAATTTAACATTGCGGATTTGGAATGGTCAATTCCGGTCAAACCACACCTAACCGATAGGCACTTTAGTCACGACCCCGACCAATCAGTAAGAGCCACGTCACTTGGCCGGAGTCCAGATCGAGTTTACCCGCCACTTCCACCAACCAAGTTGCTCCCAGCAGGCCGGAGTTTTCTTGTCGCCGGCGCCGGTTTCCCGGCCGCCGGAGCAGTTTCCCGGAAGCCGACCGGCCGTCCCGTGCATGCTGTTTTAGCAGAGGTGCCACCTTTGGGAAGCCGGGCGCAGTTTTCCGGCTCCGGCTAGTTTCTCCGGCGGTCCTATAGGTGGTAGCTTTGAGTAGTGGGGGAAGGAAATCAATGTCTAGATGGGGCAAAAGTATATCTACTTGTCTCTTCTTCGATCTTGTGTTGCTAATAGAGCTATCAATCCTGGGAAACAGGTTCATGCAAAGTTGGTTGTGAGTGGTGCTGCTGTTTTAGATCATTTGCTGGGTGCAAATTTGGTTTGTGTGTATTGCGTTTGTGGCCATTTGGTGTTTGCACGAAAGATGTTTGATGAAATGCCTGAGAAGAGCGTTTTTGCATGGAATGCGTTGATTCGTAGTTACGCGTGGAATGGACCGTACGAGGCTGCATTGGATGTTTATTTTGAGATGTTGGATTGGGGTCTTGAGCCTGATAACTTTACCTTTCCATTCGTGCTCAAGGCGTGCTCGCAGCTGTCTGCGATTCGAGAGGGGTCGGAGATTCATGGGAGTGTGAGGCGAGCAGGGTTGGAGAACGATGTTTTTGTTGCTGCTGCTCTTGTTGACATGTATGCGAAATGTGGTTGTGTCCAGAATGCGCGGGAGGTGTTTGATGGAACGGGAAGTAGGGATTCAGTTCTTTGGAATTCGATGATAGGCGCTTACTCTCAAAATGGACATCCACATTGTGCAATGTCTTTGTTTTCTGAGATGTTAGTGTTAGGGTTCTTGCCCACTGTTGCTACTCTTGTGATTGTTATCTCGACATTGGCGGATACTGCTAATCTGCCTCTTGGAAGGGCAATTCATGCGTATTGCTGGAGGCACGGGTTCGATTTCCTGGACAAAGTGAAGATTGCACTGGTTGATATGTATGCTAAGAGTGGCGCTTTGGTGGTTTCCAAGGTGTTGTTTGAATGTCTTAAAGAAAGAAAAGTCGTATCCTGGAATGCGATGATCTCAGGTTATGCAATGCATGGTTGTGCTGATGAGGCCCTTGCTCTCTTCGGGCGAATGGCAATCGAGAAGGTTCAGCCGGATCACGTCACTTTTGTGGGAGTATTATCTGCTTGTGGCCATGGTGGGCTCTTGGATGAAGGGCAAAGGTATTTTGATTTAATGGTCAGTGAATACTTAATTGAACCTACAGTTCAGCACTATACCTGCATGGTTGGCCTTCTCGGCAATTCGGGCAAGTTAAATGAGGCATATAATCTCATAATGCAGATGCAGGTGCTACCTGATTCTGGAGTGTGGGGTGCTTTACTTAGTTCATGTAAAATACATAAGAATATAGAGTTGGGTGAAGTTGCCTTGGAAAGGCTAATAGAACTTGATCCCAATGATGCAGGAAATATTGTCCTTTTATCCAACATGTTTGCACAAGCTGGTAAGTGGGATAAGGTTGCATGTTTAAGGAATTTAATGACAGAGAAAGGTTTGAAGAAGGTCACTGCTTGTAGTTGGATTGAAGTGAAGAATAAACTTCATGGGTTCTTGGTGGGAGATGTCTCTCATCCCCAGTCTGATGAGATTTACAAAGAGCTGGAAATTTTAGGAGGACTTATGAATGAAGCTGGCTATGTACCAGATACAGGGCCAGTTTTCCATGATGTGGAAGATGATGAGAAAATGAGCATAATGAATAGTCACAGCGAGAGGTTGGCTATTGCGTTTGGCCTCATCAGCACACCCCCTGGAACGAGGCTTTTAATTACTAAAAACATTCGAGTTTGTGATGATTGCCATTCTGCAATCAAATTCATCTCAAAAATTGTGGTGAGGGAAATCATCGTTCGCGATGTCAACCGCTATCATCATTTCAAAGATGGTGTTTGTTCCTGCAGGGATTATTGGTGAAGTATAAACAAAACACAACTGCCGGTGATTTTCTCTGGACTTGCTTCCATTAATTGTGGTTTATAGCATACTGTAGGACATCACGATTGATGATTTCAGAGAAAGCACAGAGGTGCTGGGAGATCTCTGGCCATTAGAAGCTGTTGGAGAAAAAGGAGAGTAAGATTCTAAAGGTTTCTGAGGTCCATGTGGAACATGCTGCCACTTTATACAACTCTCACACTCTGCTAATCACCAATACAATTTCTTTTTACATTGGTTTGCAGCTTACATTGGTTTGCAGTAACTAAATTCTTCAAGATGCTATAAAGAAAAGTAATGCCCTTCCAGTTGTATGTAATGAACAGAGAAGCTACTGTGTTCAAGCAGCCATGGATATGCATGGAAGTCATGTTATGGAAGTACTGTTGGACAGTCCAAAGATGTAAAAGATAGTTGTTGATCTATTAAGTCTTAGTTTCTTGGGAGACTATGCTGTGCAAGGACTCTTGAGTTTCATTAATTTTGTAAGGGAATTCTGATATTGGGCAGAGAGTGTGGAGAGCAATTGAGCCACTCAAGAACAAAATCTCTTTCCATCTTATGGAAAAAATGTCTCAAAAGAATTTGAAAATTTCGCAAGCAAGAGCTGAGCGTTGACGAATTTAAACGTGTCTACCATTTTTCTTTTTAATCAACATAAGTTGAGAGGGGTATATATTGGTATATATCTAGGAACTGATGTTGGTTGTGTGCAAGGGGAAAATATATGAGATGTTTATGCATCTTGTTCTGTTAGATGTATGTAATTAGTGTTAACGTTTTTATTCATTAATAATGTTGATTTGTCATTCTGTTTTGTATGGGTTAGAATCATCTCTTTGGACACAAGAATCAGAATGCATAATACAAATTACCTTCATGGTTTTGGAAGCTGCTACTACAAAACACAGAAAATGTCATCTTGAAGATGTAAGATTAAGCCTACCATACCATTTCCAATAATTACAGTTTTCACGATGCTGTTTTTTAAGTACTGAAGAACACAATAGTGTAGACTCTTAGCTAGTGAACAAAACTAATATGTAAAATTCTTTCATACTTGCTTTTCTCATAACAAAAAATAGAGACTTCAAAATTGTCAAGAGAGTCAAGTTGTTAAAGGTTTCAGCACACAGTCTATATGGTATTATACGAACCCCAAAGCAACTCAAGATCTACATTGCCTCCAGATACAATGATACCAACGTTTTTACTATCCTTCCATGCTGGGTTTTGCTGGAATTTTGGAGATAAAACAGCAGCAACCCCAATAGCTCCACTTGGTTCCACCACTATCTTCAGAATCTCGAGACATATTTTCATGGCTTCCACAATTTCTTTATCATCTACAACGATAACATCTTCAACCAGATCTCTCACAACAGGCCTGCAATCATTGTCGTTAACAAATCATCAATTTACTTGCTTTATTCGAACTATTTAGGTTAGATAACATTGCAATGCATAAGAAAATCAAACCTCTCTTACAAAAAGTAGGCAATAAGTTGCACTCACAGTCCAGAAAAAAACATATTGCTGTTTGTCATTCAAGTTAACTAATTTTTGCTAGTTTTCTTGGTCAGTTTCAATTAGTAACAGCAATTGTTACCATGTTAAATCTCCAAGATGAGCTCGAAGCCCATCTGCTATTGTATTGGTTTCAGACAGAGTTACAATCTTTCCAGCCTTCATCGATTTTGCAACATCATCAGCTCCACTTGGTTCAGCAGCCAAAATTCTTATGGACGGATTAATAGCCTTTGCAGCCAAAGCAACCCCAGAGATCAAACCTCCACCTGCATTTTTTTCAGAAAAATATTTCAATAGACATAGCATCTAGCACTAATATCAACATAACGGAGGATTAGCCCCGGGAACATAGATGAATAATTTAGGAAAAAGAATCAGACGAAAGGGGAAAACAATCGAGATGAATCATAGAGAAACTAGAGATAACCATCTCTTCAATGAAGGCTTGAAGCTATATTTATCGACTAAAAGAAAGTACTTATTCTGGTAATGACTTGATCCTAAAATAACCATTACAATTATAAGACTCCTAGGCAAACTAAAATAAGAAACATTATAGAATAAAACTCTTCTCAAAATACTAGGTTCTAAATAATATAGATTCCATATATGCTCCTGCATCAAAACATAAACAAAAACATCAAGAGATCAAGAGAACTTGTAATATAAGCATCAGCCAGCTTTTAATTGATTTGGAACCAAATGCAAATGATGGCCTTCAAGCTAGTTAAAGAGACAATAATGTACACCTCAACATAAAAGTCAAGTTACAGGGTTGAACAAACCACTAATTGGAACAATTATGGTATCAATTTCTGGGGCCTGCTCAAGAAGTTCAAGTGAAATGGTTCCCTGCCCACTGTAGTATCACAAATGACAAATATAGTCAACATGAAGCACCCTGTTAAGACAAAGATTTATACAACACAGATATTGCAGTTGCATTGACATGAGTTAGGCATTGTATTAACCGTTGCAATTCTCACAGGAAGCAGAAAAATGTGAACTTATTACAAAGTAAAGATCAACAAAATAAAAGAACAATTCCTCTTGAGATCAGAAATAAGTGGTCATTGAAACAATTATTCCAGTAGTTAAGATTAACTGAAGATGACAGTAACGAGGACGAAGTTTCAATTAACACTACTGGGAGTAATTCAAATAAACAGTCTTGAGTCAATAAATCAGAACTAAGAACAAGAAGATTTCTTTCACAACAACTGGATGATACACAATTCACTCCCCACAAAACCTGCTTTTCATACTTAAACATTTTAACAGCATAAAAATAGACAGTATATATCTTTTCAATTAGCACCAATATCCATTAGCTTGATGTGCACCTTATCGT
>JAURVB010007074.1:0-47722 GCA_033002965.1 Piper betle
TGTCGATCGGCGGCAGCACGTCGGCGGCGGCGGGGGTTTGGGTGAAAAAGGTCGGGAGGGTGAAAAAAATGTTGTAGTGGCAGTTTCGTAATTAAGTATTGACTCGATTCCTACTCGAGTCAAAATAATAACTAGTTAGTAACAAATTCTTAAAAAAATCTAGAAAAATATGGAAAAATCACATAAAATAAAACAAACACAACAACATCCAAATGGCATGCTCTATAACTAATAACCCACCCGAATATAATCCAACACGTCCTAACGCGTTATTCGGCCTAAAACTATTTCTTCGATCAAACATATAAAAAGAAAAAATACTGCATACTTTCATATATTCAGATAACTCGTATCTCACCATCTTCGCGACGTTATCATCATATATTCAGGTACACCTGACTCTCATTGCTCATAACTCACGGCTGGTCTCGACTCAGCACGCGGTTCATAAAACTGACTCGACTCAAACCAACGGTCGAACCGACTGGTTCGGTAACGTAAAACCCTGACTTGAGTCACGGGTTTTACAGTCATAGATTGAGCCATCTTAAGGCTTGGAGATAGACCAATCTGGGGGCCTAGGAGGGTGAGTGCTAGCAATGGCCAAGACATGGTCACTCGAAAATAATCCAAAAAAGGGTTTTATATCTTTACAAGGTGTACTTGATCAATAGATGTCATTTCACCATCTATTAAATGACTTCAACGATAATTTTAAAAATTCAACATTAATACGTGTTAACAGTGACAGACGGATATTTGCAAGCGGTAATTACAATGCCGGCAAAGAATGGGTGGATAGGGTCGAGGGACGCTCTCCTCTTTTGTCCAAATGAGTTATAATTAGAAATAAAGTACATAAATAAATTATTTCTTTTGATGCATTATAGTATAAATTAATTATTATATATTATTGAGATTAAATATACCTTTTTTTATTATGTATCGTGACTTTATTATTTTGTTCCTTTTATCTTAGACCTTATATCGAGTCATTTGTCTTGTTTGGTTTAGTTTAGTATGTTGAACCTTGAAAAGTATAGGCACAACCCAAATTCACACTTGGCCGAACAAAAAAAATGTCAAGAGATTCATGGATTAATTATAATTATCAAAACATGGGAAAAAATTTTAATAACATAAGACTATTGTATGAGTTAAACTTTAAAAAAAAACTAAAATAACACAACCTTAACCAACTTAATTTTTTTTACAAAATAATTTTCTGATAAAAATAAGGCCAAACCCACGCAATAAAGTTACTCCAAGGGCTAAGGAAGTACTGTAGATTGGGCTACCCCAAGCTTTAGGGCAGCCAAAGGCCCAAGGCAGATAGATCCTTAGCACGCTAGAAGGCCACCAGTGTGCTCCGGTCCGAGGTGTCATTTTTGGGTGGGTCCACTAGACCAATAATTTTTATAAAAGTATCATTTTACTGCACAAACCCACCCCTCACTTAAAAGTCAGAATGTCCAAAAAAAAAAAAATCCAAGGAGGGTATTTAAGATATTTATATTTTTTATATTTTTTATAATAATGTATGAATTTCTCGTCACTCGATACAGAGGAGTTCAATATTATATTGTGATTAAAAATAATAGATTTAACTAATAAAAGTTCAATAAAAAAACCCTTTTATTACAAAAAGAGTCACAAGTAAAAACTCTACTAACTTCAATTTTTAACTTTTTATAATAAAAAATAATAATAATATTTTTAATGATTTTATTAATCAGATCCGACTTACTTCAATTTTTAATATTTTATTAATAAGATTCAATCTATTTGTGTTTAAAAAATACAATAAAAAATCAAATTATTATAAATCATTTTCTCATTCAATTAGAATTTATATTTAAAATCAATTAAAATCTATATTTAAGATAAATTATTATATTGTATCTTATTATTCAATAAAAAATTAATATAAAATTAAAATTTATTTATACGACAAGTTGCCCATAACACGATATCTTGTCGTATATCTTGCCAAATATGCTATAATGTGGCCAAGAGCCTACAACCAGGTAAAACATCACATCACAACTGATTAAACTCCTCAACTATATCGTTAGATAATATAAGTTATAAATTGGCCTTGGGTACAGTAAGGCCCGTGTTACTAAATGGGTTCTAAGTATTAGGCTTATATGTAAGATTCAAGGGGCCTTGGGCAAGCCCGTCTAAATAAAGCCCAACCCAACAACAAAATCAAAGAGATTACTTGATTTTTGCTTCTTCAAAAGTAAGTCATATAAATCAAAGAGATTACTACAGCTCAAATTGCTTCCATGAACTACAACTTTTATTTCTAGCAGTTTCTTAGGTCTTACTACTTAAAATTTATGTAAATAAATGTAAAAATAAATAAATAGGGCACTAATTAAATTTCAAATCATTTTAATATTTTAAAGCTTCTTCTCTGAATTATTAAATTAATAAAAATAAAAGTTTGTTTTTAAAACTTTTAAAGTAGTGCATTTTTTAAAAAAAGTTTAAAAGTAAGTCTTAATAATGTCTCATTAAAAATATAAAATTTTGCAATCTCCTATTTATGTGCTCTATCTCTAATAAATATACCCCCATTACTTGGGGCCCATTGAAAAGGTTCAAATTGAAAATATAACTCATAAACTATACTTGGTGTAATGTAGCTCAACTTAGTTTATTATTATTATTATTATTAAACAAATAATAAGTTTATTATTAGTATAATTGGACTAATATATATATGATTTTGACAATGCTTATATATTGACTATGCTTGTTTAAATTAAGTTAACTTTGACGATGTTCGTATACTAGTTGTAAAATTCGAGCTTCGCCCACAATTTTACTCCGTTGACTAACTCGAATTAATTTATTTTGACTTTGGGTTGTTCTGAGTAAGTTTGATTTATTTTTCAAATATCATCAATATTTGAGCAATCGATTAATGCAATATCGTTTGGCTTATTAGGGCATTTACTGGCTAGTTTGATTAGTTTATCATTGTTAGAAGGACTCTCCGAGAACATATTTTAAAATACTTTTAAAAAATATTTGCACTTATGCCTTGGATTAGTTATAGGCAAAAGAATGAAGGGAGTGACAAAAAGTGAGAATGTCCAAAAAAATAAAATAAAAAAACTAAGGTGGGTATTTAAGATATTTATATATTTTTTATAATTATGTATGAATTTCTCGTCACCCGGTAATATTAAAAATTATTTCTCCATTATTGTGAGTCAATGGTTATCCTACAAAGAAATAAAATTAGATAATTTCTGTTCTTATTAACAAAAGGGAATTGAATTCTAGCATGTGATTAAAAGTAAAAGATTTAATTAATAAAAATTTAATAAAAATACATCTTACTACAAAAAAGAGCCATGACTTTAAATTTGGCAAACCTCAATTTTTAATTTATTATAAAAATAATAATAATAATACCTCTCATTACATAAGCTCATACATTTGAACCTGGCTTCCTCAATTTTTAATTTTTTATTAATAAAATTTAATGTATTTGTTTTAAAAAAAGTATAAAAAAATTAAATTATTATAGTTCATATCTTCGTTCAATTAAAATCTATATTTAAAGTCAAATTGTGTATAATATGATAGCTGGCCTATATCTTGCCAACTAGGCTATAATGTGGCCAAGGGACTACAACCAGGTAAAACATCACATCAGAACTAATTAAACTCCTCAACTAAATCATTAGATAAAATAAGTTATAAATTGGCCTTGGGGACAATAAGTCCCGTGTTACTAAAAGGGTTCTAAGTATTAGGCTTATTTGCAAGATTAAATGGGTCTTGGGTAAGCCCGTCTAAACAAAGCCCAATTCAAGAACAAAAATCAAAGAGAGTACTTGATTCTTGCTTCTTCAAAAGTAAGTTTATCATTAGTCATATATATTTGAGTTACAGCTCAAATTGCTTCCATGAACTACAACTTCTATTTGGAGCAATTTCTTAGGTCCTACTACTTAAAATTTACATAGATCAATGCAAAAATAAATAAATAAGGCACTAATAAAATTTAAAATTATTTTAATATTTTTAAGCTTCTTATCTGAATTATTAAATTAATAAAAATAAATGTTTGTATTTAAAACCTTTAAAGTAGTGCATTTTAAAAAAAGTAAAACATAGTTTTATTAATGTCTCATTAAATAGATAAAAATTTTACGATCTCCTAATTATGTGCTCTATCGCTAATAAATATAACTCTATTATGTGGGGCCATTAGAAAAGTTCAAATTGAAAATATAACTCATATAAACTATATGAGGTACAATGTAACTCATCTTAATTTATTATTATTATTATTATTTTAAACAAATAGTAAGTTTATTATTAGTATAATTGGACTAATATATATATATATATATATATATATATATATATATATATATATATATATATATGATTTTGACAATGCTCATGCATTGACTATGCCATGTTTAAATTATGTTAACTTTGATAATGTTCGATACTAATTGTAAAATCCGAGCTTCGCCCACAATTTTACTTTGTTGGCTAACTTGAATTGGCTTATTTTTTGTTCTGAGTAAGTTTGATTTAGTTTTCAAATATCATCAATAATCGACTAATCGATTAATGTAATATCATTTGCCTTATTAGGGCGTTTACAAACTAGTTTGATAGGTTTATCACTGTTAGAAGGGCGCCTCTGATTGTTCTTGGTATTTTGAAATACTTTTAAAAAATATTTGTACTTATGCTGAGGATTATTTACAATAATTAGGTGAAATAATGGAGGGAGGAATGAAAGAAGGATCAAACGACTTTGAAGACCGTCTCGAAAAACCAACTTAGGTACCCTAATTCTTGTTTCTTAACAACTAGTGAGTTTCCCCCTAGGATTCTTATTAGACTAAGTCAACTCCATCCATAATCGCGTATTAATTAATTGAGGAAGAGGTTTTCTAAAATGCAGGGCAATTAGACTAAGTTGCAGGGATGCCATAGGAAGAATTTGAGGAAATACAATCACTTTACACTAAATTAAGCAACTGTAAAGGCATATGCATATTTACCCGCGATAAAATTGTTTTTTTTTAAATAAATAATTTGGGTTATGTTGGGATTCATGACATAATCCTTCCGATACTATGATAATAAGATCTTCAATATGTCCAAGAGATGGCACTTATAACACCCCAATTCAGCCCGGACCCGGACTGAACCATAATATTATAATTTCAAAAGCTATTTGTTGGCTTACTGATTCGTATTAACATCGCAGAAATAAATCTCCACCTTCAAAGAGGTTCAAGATGGGAAACTTTATTAGGACTTACATATAATGCAAGTTGATCATACTATTATAAGAGAGACTTTAAGTTGAGGCTCAAAACTTGAGCACTTTTGGTCACAAGAGAGACAATACCTGCCCTGTAATTAAGAGGGTGACTTTATCAATGCATATAATCGTTGTGAGCTACAACGATGACAACATCCTACTATAGCTAAGAAGTTGAAACTTTCCGAGCTATAACAAAGACAACACCCCACTATACCTAAGAAGTTGAAACTTTCACTATATGATGATACATGAACCAGTTCTTATATTTAATTCCAATCTTTAAGTTATATAATTTAATTTCATGTGATGTGAAATATATAGTAAATGAACAAATGGTTGTGGTTACATTCTTCACATACCCATGAAACGGTAATTTAAAACATAGAACAAGTATTCAATGAGTGCTGGGCATCATATGTGAACACTTGGTTTTCATGTGGTACCCTTCAAGCTGTGTGAACTCTAAGCTCTTCCAATCCACATTGATTCATCATACACACACGTACAGTTACAACCAAATACATTTAGCATATCGGATATCCACCAAAACCAGTTCCGTGACTTTGAGGCTAACAGAAGATTGATAGTCATTAGTCATTGCCCCAAATTTATCACCCTAAAGATTAATAGTCATTAGTCATTGCCCCAAAGTTATCACCCTACATAGAAGAATAATGATAACAGTAATGATGATAAGCAAACAAGTCAAACACATACATCACAATACATTAATCTCAAACATAACATACAATCCCACATGAGGTTTAGGGCACCTTCCCACACCATAATATTACATGATACATCCCGTAGTTTCTAAAATACATAGATCAAAATCCCCAAATACATAAGTCATACACATGGCATAGTCCCACATAATACACATCACATCAAGCCACAAGGTACCACCCTGCCATGAGCCCTTCCATCCGCCCACCTATGCCGGCCAATATGTCCACATACGCTGGCCATTGCCAAGGATATTCACCTATATAAATATAGAAAATTCGTTAGTAATCAAACAAGTTTGATTACTGGTTTAAAATAACTACTGATAATCCAATATGGATAGATTGGTATTTTAGTACTTGTAAGAATAAGTGAAACTTTCAGAATGCATCACAAGACTGTAAGCATAGGGCAAAGTGGCCATACATCATAAATATAAATCATGTCGAAATAATTTAATGGCCTTATAACATAAAATATAATTTTTCGCCCTCATATCTTCAATATATCACCCTGCCATCATACTTGAATGGCTAGAAAACAAGTACTAAAAATTCTGAAAATATGTTGCGTTGCATAGTAACCTCATACATCTTTGTACAACTCTAATATTCATAAAATCATAACTCAAAATACTTATAAAATAAGCTTGGGTAGAAACTTATATCATAAGCTTTCTTGAACTCACCTTCGAAAATTATCAAGGGATCTCATTCTTGAAATTTTATTAAACTACGAAAGACTCGACTAAATGATTCAATATCAGTGGGATTCAATAAAATACCACTTACACTACCCTATCGTCTAAAACATGGTAAAATCCATTTTCAATGATCCAACTGAAAGGTGAGGCAAATGAATGTTACAAACCTGGATAACTGGAGCTCCCCGTCTTAACTCGATGAGCGCAACCCGCGTATCCTAAGAATAATATGGTTGCATAAACATACTCAAAAGCTTAATTAACTTACTTAGCTTACTTAATTACATGTTAATAATCATTAGGTGACTTAATTAGGGTTTAGGGTTTTCATGTATAATTGGTGAATAATTACATTTAAGACTTTACCCTAATTAATCAAACTAGCTTAACCGCACAATTTTTTGCATGGGGTAAAGAACTCAAAATGAGCTGAAATTTAGAATGATAGGTCTGACACTCTAAGGGTTAAATACAAAATTACCATAGTCCGGCCCATGGGCTAATATGATGAACAAGACCTACTAATTAGACTTGGGTTTATTTTTAAAACCAAATCAACTTGTGTTTATTTAAGTTATTATATTAAGTTTATTTGGTTAAATAAATTAAAAAATGCAAGAAAATTTGTATTTAATTGACAAGTGATTATGTTTAGTTAGATCAAATGTACCGAAAATGATGTTCAGATTTATTTTTTAAATATGAAACATTCACTGTTCCCACTCTCAATACATCTACTTTATTGCTTATTTATGTATTTATTTATTATTATTATTATTATTATTATTATTTTATTAAAAGGCGAAGCATTTGAAATTAAAAATAAGAAAAACGGTCAATTACAAAAATCTAAAAACATACAATAAAAATACCTTTGGGCCACGGGATTGAAGCTCACTAACCTCAATTATATATTAAAAGTGTGGTGTGATGTGGTCGCTTAATATTATTTTATTCCATTTCACCATAACATAACATGAAACTTTTTACATTTCAATAAGAGTCATTTTTAATATGAAACTAAATAAAATGCATGCCCGCAGGTTGTGCAGAATAAGTTATGGGTTTATAACTTATAAGTACCATCTTGAAAATAATTCTATTTAATTTCAAACTGTGATTTTGAATTTACTTTTAAAATATAAAATCGCGTTTCGAATTCTTAACTTAAGAAGACTTGTAATTTGATTTGAAAAATGATAAAATTAATTCAACTTGTAATTTTACTTTTGCTAAAAGTCTTATAATTATTTATACCAACTTAACTATGGGTTTTTATTGATGTTTAGTTCTTTTCAGAGATCCAAGGTTGTATATAATCAACTTTAAATCTTCTTTTATATTATTACCAACTTGGTTAAAAATTATTTATTTTTTTAATAAAAAAGGTAAAACTTTAAAATAACAAGGGCCATGGACTATCCCCGTAAATGCATAAATTATCAAATTATAATAAGCCATATATAGATTTTACCTGATGTTATATATGTTAATATTTTATTATACTATAATAACAAATAAAAACTTTATGTTGTTTGCAACGTGTTCTTTATATATAGCCACGTGTGTCTTATTCTTATTTTATAATTTTGTCATTTTATTAAGAATGTTCCATATTTCTTATTATTTTAAACTATTACCCTTTTTATTGGAAATAATAAAATTTTTTAATAAGCTAAAATTAATAAAATATTAAATATATTTATGATGACACTTATGATTTATAAACTTATACAATCTTTGTAATGTGAAGGTACACATCTCATTAAATATATAAATAATAATAATAATAATAATAATAATATAATAATAATAATAAAAGACATAACAAATTAAAGCGTATATTAATTAAAGATACACGATTCTAAAAAAAACATATGGCCAAAGTATAATAACCTGTAAAAACTTGTATAATGCTCGAGATATTGTATTAATTTTTAAGCTTAATATGTAATAAATAAATTAAAGTTTATAACTCCTATTTGTAAATTTTATGTTAATTAATGCTAATTTTGTGATACTATTAATCTCATTTTCTGATTAAAATTTAGAGGCTTCTGACATAATTGCCAAATTTAATTTTAATATATTGTAAATATTTAATATATTCAAACTAATTAATTTAAATATTAATATAATCTAATAAACCTAATTTTATTAAAATTAATATTATTTTAATATCTTATTATTCGTTATTATTTGATTTGAAATATTATTTTCACATATTGATAAAATTATAAAAATGTATCAAATTAATATATTTTAAATGAATAAAAATTATAAATAATTAAAGACACATGGCATGTAAGCACTCAAAAATTCTTTTATATATATATATATATATGTACATTTAAAAGTTGCATATAGATTATTTATTTTGGGCAGGTAACATAGAAGAACAGAAGAAAAAAAACCCGTATGATTAAAATAAAATTATTAAAATTGTTATTAAAATCTATCTCACTTGTAGAATTTGAAACGTCAATTTGAGCCAAATTCGAGTGGCTTGGGTATATTTTGGAGGATCTATAAAGCTCTCTAAACAAACACAGAACCTGGAACAAAAAAAAAAGGTTTCAAAGATATGATAACATGTTGATTTTTATTCATCTCAACAAGGCCACATAGAAGTGTCCCATTTTCCTTAATGACATACAGAGACATACCAACACCTAGCTAGACTTCTTTCGCAGCCATGGTTGGTTATCTTTTCCCTACTCAACGCCTACCAACACCTGTCTTTCCTGTTTCATAGTTTGTGTGTGTTTGTGTTTGTGTGTAAGTGTAGGAGTTCTTTTTTTTTAATACCCATTTTTGACTTTTTTTTGGTTGCTGTAGTATTCGTTCGTTAGGTTTGTTGTTGTTGTAATTTGGATTTATTGTTGGTGGAGTGCAGAGGGAGTTTGCTACGCGAAGAAAGACTACAACTTGGCCAAGCACCCCAACATTGATGTTCCCAACTTACAGGTCATCAAGCTTATGCAAAGCTTCAAATCGAATGAGTATGTGAGGCAGAGTTTCGGTTGGATGCACTATTACTGGTACCTGACCAATGATGGCATCGAATACCTGCGTACCTACCTCAACTTGCCGTCGGAGATCGTCCCGGCGACGTTGAAGAAGTCGGTGAAGCCCCCTGGCCGCCCCTTCGGTGGCCCTCCTGATGACCGCCCGAGGTCTTGATGCTTTGAGCTTTGTTTTTATCTTAGCATTTTCATTGCTGGTTGGTCTAGGTGGTAATTGGGGTTTTTGTTTGTGTTGGGATTCCCAACACAAACAAAAGAGTTGTCAAATATTATATATAAGTTGTCAAAAAATATTATAAAATATAATATACACAATAATATTAAAATGACATCAATATCTAATTTTTATATATTTATTTTATTAGTTGTCAAATATTATATATGAACGATTTGGACCTATTCAGATCGATTCAACTGAACCCCGATTCTTGGCCGATTTAGGCTGATTCTGATTCCGATTCCGACTCCCTTCGAAAACTGATTCCAATTCCGATTCTGATTTATGCAACCAACTTGGGAAGGGTCCACCTCGGTCCGAAGGCGATAGGCCGAGGTTTGGTGACCGTGATGGCAACCGTGGAGGGCCCCCTGGTCCCGGTGAATTTGGTGATAAGGGTGGAGGTTATATG
Source organism: Piper betle (assembly GCA_033002965.1). Taxonomy (NCBI): domain Eukaryota; kingdom Viridiplantae; phylum Streptophyta; class Magnoliopsida; order Piperales; family Piperaceae; genus Piper; species Piper betle. The sequence goes on from JAURVB010007074.1 coordinate 10,402, forward strand.
ATTCATATTCCTATAACTAAAAATTAAAAAGCTACTAAACATTTATGTTTGTCCGGATCTAATTTTGGGGAATCATTGATGAAGCCTACATCATTATTTGCTAAAAATCTCTCAAATGCGCCAAGAAAGATATTTGTCAGTTGAAAGAGTCTTCATCCTTTGCAAAGAAGATCCTGCCATTCCGGAATTCTATCAAAGTTGGATGATTGAGAACTTTCCACCCAAAGAGGTGAAGGAGACGAGTAAATCGGATCACACGCCAATGCTCTCGACACCAGAAGAACTGTTCGATCATCTTTTAGCAATTGCCAATACTGTCTACAGTTAAGTCATTTGAAATTTGCAAAATTTTCATGACCTCTTGAGAATGCCAATAAAATTTGTAAAATTTTGATCAGGTTGTGCATTGCATAATCAGACGTGCCGCGACTCCTAATTTTTTAATTTAAATTATGTCAAGAATTATTTGCTTAATGAAAATTGGTTTGATTTTAATAAATCTGGCTAAAAGATTTGCCTGCGTTCATGTACACGGGGTAGGGAACCAATATCACCGCCATCCAGACTTTTGCGCGTCTTCGTGTGCGTGCATGGGGAGAAATCCATTTGATAATTCTGAAAGCTCTATTTGAAATAATTATTGGTTTCACATTGGCGTGAAAAAGAGAACTTTTTAAGATATATATATATATATATATATATATATATACATATATATATATATATATATTCTCATATATGTTATACTTTTTATTTAAAGTAATTTAGTGGGTCTCACTACTCAAAATTTACATAGATAAATAAAAAAATAAATAATAAGGATATTTATAAAATTTTAACTCAATTTAATATTTCTAACCCTTTTCACCTTAATTTTTAAATTAATTGTAACATAAATTAATTTCAAATACCTATTAATTAGTTCATTTTTTGAAAATCTAAATGTTGATGATAAAGATGTAAAAAAATAAAATGTTATCAAACTCTTGCTCATGCACTTTACTTTACATATAAATATTAGTTTGTGGGACATATAAAAAAATTAAAATTGGATGTGTAGCTCTTATAAGCTATATGAGGTATAACCGGCCTTAATTTTTTCCTTTTATTCAGCAATGGCCATTTAAGATGCGGTGTGCAAAAAATTGGGCTAGATTTGTAGATATTGACAAAACAAGCACGGATCACACTACTAACTTAAATATTTAACCATGAACAATCACATTGGTTAAGCATATCTAATGATGGCTTAGAATATAAGCATCTAACAATAAACAAGAATTTCATGGGGGGCTGAGCTGATTGTGTTGGCTTAGTGATGCAAAATTTGGCATTTGTTATTGTCGATATTAATTCTCGGAAAACTAGCATGTACGCTAGCTGCTCGATTGCACGGCTAAACCTTTTATTTTTTATATATATTATTATTTATACACAAGCCACACCTTTAATTTGGAGTTATTTAGTGGGTATTATAGATTTTCAACTCAATCAAATTCTTAAAACACTTTCTTTTTAATTATATATCAAAATAACTTTAAATTAGTGCATTTAAAAAAATCAAAAGTAGGTTATATTGATATTAAAAAGAAATAAAATTTTATCACCGTCCTACTTATTTTCCACGCATATCATGAACCTCATTAAGTAAGATCCTGTATTATAAAAGGCCCAAATTAGGTGTGTAGTTAATATAGCATGGGTAAGATTTTATTTTCAAATCTTATTTAATTAATAATCGGTTAAAATACTATATTTTTAATGAGAGTACCCAGATTTTTACACGCAACCATAAGTAAAAACCACGATTGACTATAAAATAATGTACATTGTATATCAGGTTTAGCTGACCTATATACGCAACGAAATCACAAACATAAATAAAAACCACGATTGACTCTAAAAGAATCCACACTGCATATCGGGTTCAATATGGAGGAAATAAAAATTTCAAAAAATCCTGGACAATCAAGAAATATAGTGAAAATTGTAAAATTTATTGAAAATTATGATTTTCTAAATTTCCTTTCGATAGCCACCGAAATCTACAAAATTTCGTTCTCTTGTGTACGTTTTTAAAACTATACGGTTACCATGTTCCTAAGAGAATGACAGGTAAAGCATTCAACACGAACATTCAACACTCAACAGAAAACCAAAGCCGACTTCTTGGAATTATTGGTTTTCTACATTCTTGTCTTTGTGTACATCTTTTCACAGCTTGTATGCTATAAAACAAGCTATGGTATATGATCAGTGCCAAGCACTCCCAAAAGACATAGAAAAATGGAGGGAAATGTAGAAGGGAAGGGAAGCATTTTGTGCTTGTCCATGGAGCATGCCATGGAGCTTGGTCATGGTACAAGCTGACTGCCCTTCTCGAGCAGGCTGGCCACCGTGTCACCGCCGTCGATTTGGGGGCCTCTGGTCGCCGAGAAGAGAAGCTATTTGAGCTCAAAGGAGGGTTCTCAGACTATGTGAAGCCATTGATGGAAGTGATGGCAGCTCTTCCAATTCATGAGAAGGTCATCCTTGTAGGGCACAGCTTTGGAGGCCTTTCTCTGGCATGGGCATCAGAGGCCTTCCCTGATAAGGTTTTAGTTGCTGTCTACTCTACAGCTTTTATGCCAGATTGTTCCCACCATCCTTTCTACACCATAGAGCAGGTAAACTTTAAATCTTGGTATCATAAATATAATTTCATAATTAATATTGTTCAATTCAATCATCGTCATCGTCATCGTCATTATCATCATCCATTTATTCTCGAAAAACAATTTCATGGCTTTTGATCGCGAGAAAGAGCGGAAAGGATCCGTATCCCATTTTTGTACTTCGATCAAAACCCAAATTTCTTTTTCTTTGCTTTAAAAAACCCATTTTCTTTGATTAATTTAATGTCTTTATTGAAGTATTTCGCAAGTGTACCTCCTCGACATTTACTGGATACTCAAGTTGAATTTGATTCTGAGATGAAAGAGTTTGCTCCTATTCTTCACTTTGGTCCAGTTGCGATGAAAGTCAAGCTCTATCAGAAATGCTCACCAGAGGTTAGACTTTCTATAGTAATTAAATTAATAGTTTAATACCAATAATTCAGTGCTTTCAAGATCAAGCTTGGACACTGACAACATTGTTTCTTTGTCAACATTGTTACAATAGAATATAAATGCAAGCACTAAAAGAATACAAACAGTAAACTAATGGAATAATCATGCTTTGTTGATGCTTTCCAAGCAATACTGTCACCCACCAAAGTGTAGGTTGGTGAGGTTCCTAAGAGAGGTATGTTGCATTTCATTATTGATAAAAAGTTTTGCTTAGCCTATTTATTTTATGAAAATGTTGGAAAGCAAAAGATTTCACCATTCTAAAATGAAGCAATTGCTGTTGATCAATTGGTCCACTCCCACTACATGCCAAGAACTTTGTTTTCACGTTAACAATCCCCGTGTCCTTTTAGGTAATTAGGGGCCACAATTTTGCGATAAAACCTTTTTTTCCTTTGTACATCGATGCAACCATGACATTTAATCTAATACTTCTTTATAAATATTAGCCATTAGAATAACTTTTCAGTGGTCTCCATCATAAACTCATGACATATTTGAAAATTCTCATAGTTCATGTTCATGTACAATAATTAGTTTTTCTTTTTTATTTTACAATATTATATAATTTGCAGGATCTCATCTTGGGTTTGTCATTGATTAAACGTTCATCGCTATTCAAGAGAAGCCTCTCCAATGCCCCCAAGTTCTCCGAGGAGAAGTATGGATCAGTTCCCAGAGTCTACATCCTTTGCAAAGAAGATGAAGCGATTCCAGAGTTTTATCAACGTCGGATGATTGAGAACTTCCCCCAAAGGTGGTGAAAGAGATTAACACCTCAGATCACATGCCAATGCTGGCAACCCCAGATGAGTTGTTCATTCATCTTTTGGACATTGCCAATGTTGACTACTGAGCTATTTTAAACCCGACTTGTTCATCCACTTGCTCAAAAGAATATGCGTTTCTTTTTCAGTGTTCTGTCTCTATGTTAGAATATTATGCGTGCGTCATATATAACGTCTGCGCGCTGTTGCTTGTAGGTAATACTTCCAGCCATAGATTTTAAGGATTTTTGCATAGGCTGCAGCGCACACACCATTAATTGCGCCGAATAGTCAAAATGTTGAAATGTGTGTTAGAGCCGTTAATTAAGCGAAACAGTTCGGGAGCATTTGACGTTTAACTTGGCTCGATTTGACTTGAAACTCAACATTTAAATGCTTGAGCTTGAACTCAAATCCTATGAGTAATGTTTGAGCAAAACAGTGTTCGACTCGACTCGACTCGGTTATAATTATAACTCGACTCGAAATTGACTCGTAGCTCCACTTGAATTCGATTCGAATTCGATTCAAACTCAACTCAATAATATAATATAATAATATACATAATATCGTTTTCCTATTTAAAATATATTTAAAGTTATAAATAAATATTATTATTGACTACGTTAAAGGAGGGTGGTGGTGAGGGTGTTTTATTTTTTTATTAAATCTGAGTCTTCCTTGTAATCGAACGATCTTGATTAAAGTTTGAGATATCTGCCCTTAGCTAAGATAATACACACACACACACACACATATACACACACACATATATATATAAAGTTTAATTAGTAGCTAGTTTAATTGCATCAATACAGGGATAGCTCAGTTGGGAGAGCGTTATCCTAAAGATCTAAAGGTCACGTGTTTAAAGAAAAACTGAAATCATAATTGGTATTTAGGCCTAATTGAGCAAGCTCGTGAGCTACTTTTGACCTTATAATCGAGCTGGTCTTAAGCTCGTCAAATTTAAACAGTTTAAGTATATTTAAATTCGATTTGAGCTATAGCAACATAAAAAATGTTCGAGTCGATTTAAAAACTCGTTCTATCTCGAATCGAGTTCGAACAAACTTTGAGTTATTCGAGTCGAGTTCGAGCACAACCTGAGATCGGCTCGCTTTCTCGTTTAGCAGCCCTAGTTGTCATGTGCTTTCTAATTTTTTTGTGTCATAAATACAAGAGCTAAAAAGTGTATAATATATATATATATATATATATATATAAGTTATTCTTTTTATTTAGAGTAATTTAGTGGGTCTCACTACTAAAAATCTACATAGATAAAAATAAAAAATAGTGGTAGAGTGGTTCACTGTTCACTAATTAGTTGTTGGTTCAAATCTTACCCAGGAAAATTTAATGAATTTTAAATTCATTTATTTTGAATTCAGGCTACAAAGGCTCGCATTTGACCATTATGAATAGGTAATCGGTTGCTTGTCTTTATTTCTATTACATTCTATTCTTTGTTTTTATTGCATTCTATTTCATTGTATACATTCTGCTATGTACATATATGGATTTGCATTTTCATTAATTATAAAGTAAAGTCATAGGTGTGAAAACTACGATTTTATTTTTTCACAGGAAAACTTAAATTTTGGTATTGAAACTATGATTCTAATATCTTGTTTTATGAATATGTGAACAAAATTAGTGCATGGGCAGCTTTGTTTTTGGTGGTCAACTAATAATTTATAAAGCAAAATCATATGTGTGAAAACTTCTTTTTTCCCCAAAGCAAAATTTCAATTTTGGTATTGAAACTGTGATTACTATATCTTGTTTTATGTATATGTGAAGCAGCTTCTTTCTTTTGTGGTTGGCGAATATAAGTAAAGATATGAAAGGGATTCTAAAGAATCAACGTGACGATCATTGGTTTTGTCTTGCATTTGATGAGTCCAACCACTATCTCACACGCCGGCATGTTTGCAAGAGATGGCAAACAAAACAGGTCAAAGATGAACAACGACAGATAGTTTTCAGAGGCCAATTATAAAAATAGAATACTTTCGCACTTGATGTGGCCAAACGCCCCGCCAACCTATTCGGACCATGCGCAAATGACTTTTGGAAAAAAAATTGTTATAGAGCATACGGATTAATCATCATGTCAAATCATTAAGAAAGTAAAATAAATACAAAAACATATATGAATATATGGGAAGAGAATTGTGATTTCAATCTTGCAGATCTAGATTTTTCAAAATAATGCATATGAATCTATTTCTCCGTTTTTTATGACGGTATGTTAAAAAATAATTATATTAATAATTCAAAGACCATAATGTTAAGTTAGTCTCACAACTCTTTTAGAAAGGTCAATACTACCTATATAGGCTTAGGAAAAGGCTTAATCTTTTACTTAGTTTTTTGAGTAAAAGAAGATCATAAATACTTGGAGTCTAAACTAGCCGGGAACAAATGGCACGAGAGTTCATGTTTGCCTAAGTAATTCAACGAACTCAAATAGGAACCTCTTCAAACCTCACTATAATAATTTAGCTAGCCCAAATTTAAGCCTCTTAATATATACGGGGACCTTTTTGTAACTTGATTGAATAATCTAAATTAATATTTCCCAAATAATATAACATGTATGCCTAATATGCACCAGAGGGAAATAATTTAAATGGTTTGATATGTAAAGGAAAAAATATTGATAAATCATAAGTCAATTTTGGAGGAGGCCAATGACTTGTATATATGCTTTAAAAAAACTTTATTTTTTAAACTATTAAATTAGAAGAATCTCGTGAAAACTTATTAAATATACATGAATGCCACTAAATGTGATGTACAATTTCATTTACTTCTAATTTTAAGTGTGTGGGCTTAAAACTCCGGACCCAATAAATATATAATAATAATAATAATAATTCAAACCCGGGCCATACTTAAACTTTAATAGTAATAAAACATGGGCACCCATGACATATTTTAAAGAAAAGATATAATAAAACAACAACAGCTTACCAACTCCAGTAATTTGTGATTTAAAAAATTAAAACAACAACAGCTTACCAACTCCAGTAATATGTGATTTAAAAAACATGGGTAGTGAGTAAACTATTCGATCTTAATAAACTAATCATTTTTATGTGTATCAGTATAAATATTTGGGTGTTTACAACAAGCAAAGCAAAGCAAAGGATGGGAAAAGATGGAAGCCATTGAAGAGGATCTGATCAGCTCTCCATCTCTTCCTCTCCGGTCTATCACTCTCGTCTCCGAGAGCACCCTCTACCCAGATCAACCTTCCAACCTCGGCCGCGTCAACCTCTCCGCCTTCGATCTCCGCTTGCTTTCCTGCCACTACGTCCAAAACGGTCTCCTCTTCACTCAACCAAGCCTTCCTTCTTCCGACCTGCTCAACCACCTTCGCTCCTCCCTCTCCCGCGCCCTCTCTCTCTACCCTCCCTTGGCTGGCCGCCTCTCCACCAACCCAGACGGCTCCTTCTTCATCGCATGTAACGATGCCGGCGTCGACTTCGTGCACGCAGCTGCTCCCCAGTTGTCCTTAGCCGACGTTGAGGTTCATGGCTTCGACCTGCCGGATGTTATCAAGGAGCTCTTTCCGTTCAATGGAGTCGTCAATTTGGAGGGCCGCTCCTCCCCGTTAGCGGTGGTGCAGGTGACGGAGCTGGCCGATGGGGTCTTCGTGGGCTGCTCCATCAACCACGCCGTGGCGGATGGCACCTCGTTCTGGAGCTTCTTCCACAGCTGGTCGGAGATTTGCAGGGGGGTTGAGGTGATCTCCAAGCCGCCCGATTTCAGCCGCGGCGTCCTCGACCTGCCGGTGCCCTGCATCACCTCCAAAGGCGGGCCGCCTGGTTCTGCTGCTCCTCCGATCCGGGAATGCATGTTCCATTTCTCTCGGGAGGCCATTCACGATCTCAAGGCCAGGGCCAACTCCTCAGCCGGCGCCAACTTTCAAGGCGGCGAAATATCGTCTTTCCAATCGCTGTGCACGCAGCTATGGAGGTCGGTGACGAGGGCGCGGAAGCTAAATCCGGGGACGGAGACGTCAATGCGGATGCTGGCCAACTGCCGTCTTCGGTTGGATCCGCCGCTGGGCACCCACTATTTTGGCAGCGCTATTCTGCCCATAGTGATGGTGGCGAAAGCGGAGGAGGTGGTGGGAAGGGAGTTGGGCCGGTGCGCCCAGCTGGTCCACCGCCATGTCGCGGCGTTTGGGGACGAGGCGGTGAAGAAGGCGGTGGAGAAATGGATGGAAGAGAGGAGACCATTGGAGATGGGTAACCACGACGGTACGTCGCTGTTCATTACCTCGTCGCCGAGGTTTGGCGTGTACGAGAACGATATGGGGTGGGGGCGGCCGGTGGCTGTCACATGCGGGCCGGCCAACAAGTTAGATGGGACAGTGACGGCTTACCCAGGGAGGGAGGGCGGGGGAGTGTAGACCTTGAGGTCTGTCTGCCGCCGGAGACGATGGAACGGCTGGTCTCCGACGGCGAGTTAATGCAGTACGTTGCCCACTGATAGCCGCCATCTCCAACTCCGTGCGTATTAAGAAATGCTTGGCATCTGCGAAAATTTTCTGATGCAAATGTAATTTCCTAACACAAACTGACATGTAAGACAAATTGACTGGCTGCGCATGCTCGACTGGAGTCACTCCGTTAAATATGACAGAGGCCGACCTGATTTTGTTGAATTGAAAGAGACCAAGGAGTACACCGGGTCAGCTGATTGATTTGAAGGACTGTTCATCGATCGGGGGTGGGTAATCGATGACAATGTTATGAGCGTCCAGGGAAGGCAAAAACAGGGCATAAAAACAAGATAAGGCTTATCGTACTTTTCGAAGCGGCGTAGAACGAAGAGGAATCAGCAGACAGGGACAAGCATTCCCTAACGGGAGTGGTGCAACTAATATTAAGCAGTAGGCTGGCAGCCTTTGGAGAACGGAAAGGCCACACATCCAAGGTTTCCAACATTTTTAGTGAGGGGCCACCAACTCGGCTGTTGAGAGCCAATGTTGTATTAGAAAATGGGAGAAGATGGGCTTGTTTCGACCCAACTTAACCAATGAAACAGGAAGCCATAACCCTCGCGACTTAGATGCAGATCTTTTCCAACAATGCGGACAACGCACATATGTACCCGACTACATCCATTATTATGGTCCAACGGGCAATACTGCAAAAACGCTTTTATGGATGTTGTATGTGAACTTTATGAAGGATGTGGTTAGGACGGGCAAGGCAACACCAGCCAGGCGCTTGAAAGAAATGCTATGGAATCTGCAATGACCGGCGGAATACCCACGCCAGTCAGTAGACTAGTAGCATTACATCTCTATTGTTATTTTTATTTATATGTGATTAGGCTTTTTATTTGGTTTAAGTATTTATATTTAGCCCAATATGGTTAGAGAAGTTATGGGAGGGTGAGCTGAGAAGCGTGTACAAGCCACTTGAACTTTGCTAATAAATATATGATATTAGTAGAACCTCTATTGTTTTTTTGCTACTAGCATAGTTAAATTCATCACAAACACTTTATCACAAGATATATGCTCAATATCACTCGTTGCACGTCACTGTCTTTTCTAGTTAAAAAACCACTGATGCTATAAATGATGTACCAATCTATCACGTCTAAGCACTTTTTTTCCTTTTAGAACAAGGCAAAGAAAAACCATACTATGCAGGGGACGACCCCCCCAAATTGGATCATGCCATAGTTTTAGGAATTTGGCACTAACCCGAAAAACATCATCCTCGTCTACTGTTTTAAGATCATAACATTCATTTCCTACATCTTTAAAAATGATATAAAGACCTTCCCATGATGGAGTAAATTTTGGTCGGAAAAGATCAGCCCGGACTTCACATGTATTACAAAGAATTAATGTAAGAGATGTGGAGGAGTAGGTGCACTTATTGTAGTAGTGAACCATCTTTTCCCGATAACATTGGAGATGCTTGCTTGTGTCACTCTGGTATTCTTTAACTCAATTTCCCCTGATAATATGACTTCAACACCTTATACCAGCATTAAAGGCATAACACGCATACCAAGTCTCATAGATGTCCGATATGACCATAATGCTTCACGGATATGTTCATGCTAGTGTTTTTTATTTTCGAAAATAATTTCATCAATATTTATTTGAAAATCTTATTTAAAGATTCCACTTGTCCATTGTTCTATGGATTGTAGGGGAAAATTCTACCTTTTGAATTTTATACCACTCTAGAAACTCAATTTTTTGTCTCCCTATGAATCCATTGTCGGTAATGATTTCTTAAGGGATTCCAAATCGACAAATAATGTATTCTTTAATAAATTGTGTTACATAATCACCTGTTTTTTGTCAAATAGGGATAGCCTCAGCCAACCTTATAAAATACGCTATAGTAGTAAGGATAAATTTATGTCCTACTTTAGAAGAGTGGATAGATAGGGTCGATAAAGTCAACCCCCAAATCTGGAAAGACGAATAAGCAACAACATGGTGTAGTGGTTCGGGTGGCAAGTATTTTACTGGGGCATGAAATTGAACTATCTTACACAACTGAGCAAATGCGAGGCAATTATGAATCATTAAAGGCCAATGATATCCGGTGCGCAATAGAAATTGATGTAGTCAACGACCACCTTGATGTTCACCGTACGACCCTTGATGGTCCTCTTTCATAGTAGTTAGAGCTTCATCTTTAGTTGAACAATGAAGAAGTATGCCATCAAGACCCCGACAGATTAAGATTCCATCATCCAAAAAATACCAAACAACCATTCAATGTATATCTTGTGCTTTATTACGATCAGTTGGCAATTGTCCATGAGCAATGAAATCAACAAGCTCACCATACCATTCATTATAAACTATAGCAACAAATACTGGTTGAGGGGCAAATGAGGGCAACACTGACAAAAAGCATACGTATGTATCTATGACATCATTGTCATCCTTAGTATTTACACTTGGTTGTGGTTTGATATTAGTGGTAATGATAGAAAATGTCAATTGTGAGGCTTTGGGAATAGGTGTGACTTCGTCCATGATAATATTGTTAAGATTAGAAAGTTGTTCTTTTATGTTATCAGAGAGAGGTAACACATTAGAACTATCACCAATTTTAGCATTCTCAATAACTGGGTTAGAATGTGTTTCAACTAGAAGATCATGAGTTGCCATTATTATGAGTGTCATAGTTTTAGCTCACTCCCCATTGTAGGTAATCACTTCATCATCAAGTAACTTTTAAATTCTTTCCATTATAAATCGACACTTATGGGTAAGGTGATTTTCTGTATTATGAAAGCAACCAAAAATTGTACTTTTGTTTATCCCATGACTTAAAATGTGTTGTAGGATCCTGAAGTATTATCTCATTCTTTTTCAACAATACGTCAAACCATCTTTCATTATTATTAAGATCAAAAGTGTACTTGTGCACGTCACGCCATTGTTGACGAGACTTGTTATCATTACGACCATCTTGGGACTTATTATCATTGGACTTTTTCCTATTTTTCATAAGTATATAATTTATCACAACATTGACTGATATTTTATTTACTTTGTTAGCCGCTACAACACATTGTAATTTCTTATAAATAGTGACTTTTAACAACTCTTCAAAGGTGTTATTAGAAGAGCTACTAAGGAACCAAGTTGTTGAACCCGTATTCATACCACAAATCTTAACTATCTCCTTATTATCAGGAGTATCCTTTATTTGGGAAGTCAGATTTGGGAATCACTTCTCAGAAGCACTAAATTGTTCATCTTTTCCCCTTCGACATAATTTTAGATGTTCAAGCTTAACAGGCATCTCCATTGATTGAAAGTGTGTTGTGAATTATTTCACCATCTCTTCCCACGTAGCTATAGAATTTTATTGTCGGTTATTGAACCAACGAAAAACATTGCTAGTGCGGGAGGAGGTGAATTGTTGTAACTTTAACATATCGTTGGATGCAATAGCACTATATTCAAGCTCAAAAATTGTAATTTGATCCCATGAATTACCATCTCCATTGAATTTGGTGAAAACATGTCATTTATACTTTGAAGGTAATACTTTTTCATAAACACCTTGAACCAATGGATGAAGACATTTCATAACTTAAGCAGTTTTAGTATCTTTCTTTCATATAATTGCAAGGCCGTAATCATAACTTTGAGCTCTTCATACTATTCATCGACCAAAACTAGTGGTGCTATTGGGTCTTGAGATATCATAGACCAGCTAGTGTAGGCGCATACACAAATGGTGATAAAGTAGTTGAAGTAGTTTGAGGCATGAGAAGTACTAGAGGTGGTGTTGGAGGTGTAAATAGACCAAAATTAGGCATTGAAGCGAGCATTTGTGGTATCCCATATGGTGGAAGACCATATGGTGGATAACCATACTTGTATCCAAGCCAAACATTAGGCTAAGGCATTGGATAGGGATGTAGCAACATGGTAGAATGTATGGGATGAACTTTCAGGCTGACCTCCATATGGTGGAATGGGTATGAAGTACAAGAAGGGGATGTTGCATTTTGGACGTATATATACTTGCATATATAATTGTAACATATGCTATTGTTTAAGGTTAGGTCTAAATTAAATTGATCTATTAAAATTAAGTTTAATGAGCCATTAATATAAGTATGGATACACATGTGTAGATACTACTTTTTGTAATTTCTCATTTATGATGGGTTAAATTGAAATTATAAAAACTAAGGATAAAAAGGGTTATGGTCCCCAAATTTGCAAGTAGTTTTTCATTCTGACATCTCATCATCCAGAAACTCTAGTCTTGCAAAACTGGTGCTTAATTTGAAAGATCAAAACCTAAAGAAGTCAATAATTGTTTTACTTTTATAGATTCAGGTACCCTTCCGCTATCAGATTCTATTTTCTTGATGATTTAATTTGAAGAAGCTTTTATTGATGATGGTTTTATCATCTGTATAATTTGGTTAAAGTTAAAGTTTTTTTAGCAAGTAGCATTAGAGCAACTTCATATTAGATCATTGAGGATTAATTAGATTCGTGTTTAATTTTGGATCAAGATTCCAAAAAAGATAGATCCTAAAAAAATCTTATTGGAATTGTCTAGTTCTATATCACATCCAGATCTAATGATTCAAGACCCTAAAATAATATTAGTTTGTAAGAGGGAACAAATTAATATGGCCTTCAACCCATTGGGAGTTCCCAAATTCAGCACTAGTAATTATCGTTTTCACAAATGTGGGAATGGAAAATACAAGAAATTTGTATACGGGATATTTATTCTTAAATCAAAGTCCACCTTTCGTAAAATATCAAATGGGGAAAATAAAATTACAAAAGACAAAAGGTTATATTTTCAGAAATTTTTAAATAAAAATATTTTTATAACCTTTTTCAGTTTTATGTTATTTATATTTGGGATCATTAAATTTAAATTATGGTTCAGTTATAATTAATATTTAAAAATTTATTAATTGCTCAATATACTACCAAAGTAGCCTCTTTTGTGATAAATATTAATAGGCCCAATGGAAGGTTATACTCATTTTTTGTAATAAATATAGGATAATTATCAAGATTTAATGTGAGTAATAAATTAGTCCAAAGATAAATTTATTATTTAACATGATTTATTGTCTATATTTGATTATTGTACTAAGAATACCACTTACAAATTAATATTTCTGTCCAAAGACTAAATCTTAATATCGTGCTAGGTATCTTTTGAGGAGATTAACTATTAATTAAATTATTAATCTTATGATGTGCATGTTATTTTGTTGTATTTTCAGTTAATCAATCTGCTTCTATTATTTCTACTGACATCAATTCTGTTATAATGCTTAAAGATAATTTTAAGGATTGGAAAGCGAGCATAATGATTGTTCTCGGCTGCATGGATCTTGACCTTGCGTTAAAGACTCAACAACCTGCTTCTCTTACGGACCAAAGTTCCATTGAGGAAAAATGAAACATTGAGAAGTGGGAACGTTCAAATTGCATGAGTCTTATGATCATGAAGCGTGGAATTCTAGAGATCTTCAAGGGCAATGTATCTGAGAAGGTTCATATAGCCACTAAGTTTGATAAAGAAATTGAAAAGCGTTTTGTAAAAAACAACAAGGCTGAAAGAAGTACGCTTTTGACGAACTTGATTTCAATGAAGTTTAAAAGCAAAACAAGCATAAGGGAGTACATCTTAGACATGTCCAATATTGCTTCAAAACTAAAAGCACTAAAGTTATAACTATCTGAGGATTTGCTCTTGCATTTAGTTTTAATTTCTCTTCCGGCACAATTTAGTCAATTCAAGGTCAGCTACAACTGCCAAAGGGACAAATGAACTCTTAATGAGTTCATTTCTTATTGTGTCCAAGAAGAGAAAAGTTGAAGTAAGAACAGGCTGAAAGTGCTCACTTGGCTAGTACCTATCAGGGCAAAAATAAGAAAAGAAAGTGGGCTAAGGAAGCTGGTAATAATTCTCATAAACAATAGCAGAAGAAAGAAAATCAGGCTTCTTGCTGTTTCTTTTGTGGTAAAGGACATATGAAGAAGGAATGTACTAAATATCACGCTTGGCATGCAAAGAAAGGTCCATTTCTTAATTTTGTTGTCCTGAGGTTAATTTAATTTCAGTGCCAATACACACTTAGTGGCTAGATTCAGGTGCTACTATTCACATAAGTGTGTCAATATAGGGTTGCCTGAGTTTCCAAAAACTAAATAATGCTGAAAGATCCATCTATGTTGGTGATGGCAAATTAGTTGTAGTTGAAGAAATAGGGACTTAAAGATTATTATTGAAGACAGGATATTATTTGGATTTGAAAGAGACATATGTAGTACTATCTTTTAGACAGAATTTGGTTTCTATTTCTATGTTGGACAAATTTCATTACTCTTGTTACTTTAGAAATAATATGTTTAGTTTTTCTAAATTCAAATATTATGGCTACGAGTTCCTTTTCTTTTTATGATAATCTATATTTACTTGATAGTATTGCATCTTTTAATGAAACTTTGCATGTAGGTTTACGTGGTTCGCAAAGAAAATTAACCAATGAGAATTTTACTTTACTCTAGCACAAGCATTTAGGACATATTTCTAAACAAAGAGTTGAATAACTTATGTCACTTGGAATTCTTGATTTTCTTAATTTATTAGATTTTCAAGTCTGTGCTGAGTGCATTCAGGGAAAATAAATAAATATAAGGAGACTTGGTGCCAATAGATCTTTAAGTGTCTTAGAACTAATACATACGGACATTTGTGGGTCATTTCCTACGGCTTCTTGGAATGTTAACAAATATTTTATTATGTTTATAGATAATTATTCTCGTTTCGGTTACCTTTATCTTATTAATGAGAAGTCTCAAGCATTGAACGTGTCTAAGGCGTATAAGGCTGAAGTTGAGAACAAACTTGACAAAACTATTAAGGCTATCAGATTTGACTGTGGTGGTGAATACTATGGTAGATATGATAGATTAGGCATATAACGTTCAGGTCCATTTGCCAAATTCCTAGAAGAGTGCGGAATCGTCCCATAACACACAATGCCAAGTACTCCTAGCATGAATGGTGTTGCTGAGAGACGAAACCGAACATTAAAAGACATGATGAGAAGTATGATTGCTCATACTACTTTACCTGATTCACTCTGGGGTGAGGCGCTAATGACAACAACATATCTTCTTAATAGAGTACCAATAAAGGCAACAGTTAAGACCCTTTATGAATTATGGACCGAAGAAAAGCCCAATCTAAAGCATTTATGCATGTGGGGTTGTCCAGCTAAGGGAAGGCCTTATAGACTAAATGAAAGGAAACTAGACTCAAGAACAGTTAGCAGCTATTTTGTTAGGTACTCTGAATGGTCAAGAGGGTATAAGTTTTATGATCCTATAACAAGGTCATTCTTTAAGATGGGAAATGCCCAGTTCTTTGAGGATGTTAAGTTTGGAGGGGGTATGAAATTAGAGACTTTATCTTTGAAGAAAAATCTTTTCTCTTCCCATGATTGTTCTTGACAATAATCAGGATCATATTCCTGATGTTGTTAAAGAAACAATACCTGAATTACAAGACAATGTCAAGACTCTTCTTAATCACAACCATCAAGTTATACCTGAAGAGCAAACTCAACAGCCTCAAGGGCAAATGCCATTGAGGAGATCCATAAGAGAAAGAGAAATGCAATTCCAGATGAATATATCATCTTCCTCCAAGAACATGAGGATGACAATGGAATGGTGGAAGATGATCTAAACACCTTTTATCAGGCCATGAAGAGTTCTATTTTCTTGATGATTTAATCTGAAGAAGGTTTTATTGATGATTTAATCTAAATATATTTTGTTACTTTTATTTAAATTTGATGTGTTTTAACGTGTATTTTACAATGTCTTCCATTCTCATGACACCAAGAAGGTGGTTTCGATCTATTTTATCGATCGAGTCTTAACGACCAACACATTTAAACATGACTCGACTTAATCGTAACATTTTTGATTCGGTTATTATGTGAACCAAAATCAGGCTGTTACAAATCAGTATTATAGCCATGTCTTGGTCGATTGAGATAGAAAACTTTTGTTTTGAGCCAAGTGTGTGGAGCTGACCTTAGCCAAGCTGACAGGTATTTCATTTGGTATTTTTTTAGTGTTTATTGAAATTATGAGATGGATATAAGATCATGATTTCAGTCGATGCCACCATGGATCTCATAGGCATGTCACGATAAGTATAAAGACATGTGTTCATTTTTATTGTGCCAAAGATTTGTACTACTTAGAGTGTCCACATATTTAGTTAGCTAAATTTTAGTGACTGGGAGTATTTGGAGCACCGGGGACATTGCAACACTTGTTCATCTTTTGCATGTCATCACATCAGTCCTTCCTTAGGACATGGTGTACATTGTGAAACATAGTTATCAAAGATGACACGTACAAGGAGTTTGAAGTATGGAGACACTGACAAAGTTAGTTGGTGCATGAGTTGGACCACCGTATGCCCTAGACAAATACATTAGTCATAGTTTGAGGCCTATATTGAAGAACTTAGACCTTCAGACAGATCCCTCTGGATTAAGAATATGGTTATGACAGTTGAGCCACTGAAGTACTTGGAACACAAGTGAGATTTTGGACTGACTAAGATGGCCCACTTCTAGGAGACCAATGTGGGCTCAACACTATCTTTCCATCGTACGCATCACCACTATGATCCAGACCCCTCTGGATCAAGCATGCATGGTTGGATAACCAAAGCCGAGTTGGTAGTAGCTACCTACGGGAAGATAGACAGATGGAGATAAACATGCCAGAGACGTTAATGGGTTCACGACATACATGATCAAGATTAGGCTTCAACACCTGGATAGTACAACCACCATCTAAGAAGCACATTTGCCGTCCGTGATGCACAATCACCATCTGAGTTGCCCAACCTCCGATCGTGATGCACTACCACTTAACCAAATGGGCTGAACCAACCCGGTTTGAGTTAATTAGAAAATGGGCTGGGTTGGCTGGGCGGACTTGAACTGGACGGGCAGACTCGGACATGGGTTGGTGGGCTATTGAACAAGATAATGGATGTGGACGTGAATGCGGCTAGGCAAGCGTGACGTGGGTAAACAGGCCAAATGGAGGGAGGGAGGGAGGGGGTGTTATGTCGCCAAAAAATGCTGATGGCAGTGCGGCTAGGGTCGCCGCTGGTTGGGATTGACGGAGGGGAGAATAGGGAATGTGATAGTAGTGATGGCTGGCGAGGTCTGGCCGTTGGCTGGCTGAAAAGAAGAGGAATCGCCGCCGGGTGCGGTGACTTCAACGGCGGTGATCGTGGCTGCGGCGGTGGTCGTGGGTGGTCTCAAAATAAAGATCTTGGCAAATAAAAGCTGTGTGGGTGGTCGAACTGGCTAGAGGTAGCTCGTCGGTGGCGAAAAATGACCCAAAAGGGTGAGAGCGGAGGTGGAAATCGAAGGACAACTACTTGAGGATCTTCTTAGCTTTGCACAGAGACGACATCGCATAGTTTCGGAGCAGAGTAGGGTCAAAGATTGAGGATGAGATATAGTTATAGTAACATCATCCAGGCAGAGGAAAGTTAGGCGTACTAAAATTATTTGGATGTGACGACACAAGATGAACTTCACAACTATCTTGCATACCATTGCCTTAACCTGACATCCATGGGTCAGATGTGTATTGCAAGATAGTGTTAGTTACAGTCTTATAGGGATCATCAAACAATATTAGTGTGTCTTTTAGGGATGTATATGGACAGAGTCCGAGAATAGGGCAGTGCAATCTCCAGATGAGATGGCCACACTGGTCAGATTATTTCGTTAACATGACAAGCAATTGTATGGCATACAGATCATGCAGATGGTCAGACATGCAGTGTGACCTCAGCCAACGAGAGGAGTTCGACTCGTATTAGAATTTTAGCATAGATGATGGGTTTAGTGAAGGAGCGCCTATTAGGGAAATAGTGTTTTCCTTGTGCTTCGCCAGCACGATTAGGTTCTTACCTTGAGACATAAGATTTAACTTTTGCCTCGAGTATAGGAGGTACCTTGGTGATACTGGACTTACAATGCAGGTAGCCGATGACAGACCAGTCTAGAGGAGATAACTTCACCGAAATTTGGGAGTGATGCAGATAGGGACTTTAGTTTGACTGGATCACGCTAACCAGTTAGAAAGACAATAGTATATGCTCATCTTAATTGATAACTTTGCCTTAGAGTCTACCATAATGGTAGTAGTCATGTAAGTCAAAATTAGTGCTACAAATTGGTACGCGACAGCAGGTCACACACCATTGAAGAGAGGATGAGACATGTGTCAAAACTCATTATGAGTCCCCGTAGCCTCGAGGAGAGATAGTGGTTCTTTAAGTCATTTGAACCTGCACGTTTCGAAGTGCATGACTAATACGACATTGAGAAATACATGCCTATTGTTAGCTGATTATATTAGAACTACTTAGGAGCCATCTATTAGGCTCGTCATTGATTGGCTGGTCCATAGGCTGGCCACCTATGGTGGAGTCTAATCATGATGATCTTCAAGACATGTCCATGGACCTACCCATATGTTTGAGCCACCCAATATTCTCTATAGAGTTTTTCCATTACCCTTATGACTCAGACGGAAATGCTCATTGCATACCTAGTAGGATTTTCCCAGCTTAGTGTACTCTCCCAGCACCCCGATGTTAGACTATGTGAGGATGAGACACTGCATAGTTAGAGTCATAGAGTAGTGTGGCCAATTTTTCATAAGAGATCCATTCACTTGTCATGTGACCAGAGATCTCAGACGGAGTCGTGCCTCTACCTGAATATTTTCACACTCACCCTTCTATTTATGTCAGTCCTACTATCTATTTTTCAGATCGTTGCAATGAGCAAACATTGACCAACACACATGCCACTGACCAGATGCAGAACATACAGTTCCATGCAGAGTATGTTTTCATACTCCTTGAGACACGTTGTATATGTACAAGTATTTTCACCTTTATTCCATCACAAAGAGCCTTCTTCAACAGTAGTTAATAATTATGTAGATAGTTACGAGAGCTATAGCATGTAGATCCTTATTCCATTATGGAACAGAGTGAGATATTTGACTCGTGAATGAGTTGGCTAGGAACCAGTGGCCAGTCCAGTTTCTCTTATAGGGATATCTAAGTATTTGACATAGACTGGTTACAGTGAACCATACAACCCATTAGTATATACCCTTACTTGATACTAGAGTGCACCATATTCTAGCAAGACTCGTAGAACACCCTAGTATAGTTGCTAGATTTTTAACGGAGTGCCCTGAGGGTACACATAGTTGAACTATCACATTAATGAGGATCAGGGAGACATGGGTAGATGTCAGGCCGCATACCTCGCACCAACATAGTTTTTTTCTGATGTAGCCCAGACTAGTACCCTGCAGTACTTTAGAGTATCTTCTTGACTACCTAGTAGACCCTTAAGGGTGAGCTTAGGTTTTCCCCCATAGTTTGTAGTGACCCTAGGAACTAGTAGAGTCAAATGATTCCAGCATGTATTTTTAGTCTAGCCATATGATTCTTGCACGTATGGTTAGTCCAGCCAGATGATTCCAGCATGTATGACATGTTTCGCCAAATGAATCGATGATGTACAGTCTCTCCAGCCAGATTATTAACGAGCTAGTGAGCTTCGTTAGTGTTCAGAGTTTTAGCTTCATGTTGGTCCATTTGGGCCATGTGCCGCTAACTTTTGAAGGAAAGCTATCAATTTGCCAATGAGATGACATCTTCAGATGAGTCCTCTGATCACAGTTGATGTGAGAAATTTTGAGAACAGAATTTTTATAAGGAGGAGAGGTTGCAAAACCCCATTTTCGGATTAGGGTTTTACCCGATTTGAGTTTTGCCCTGTTCGGGTCAGTATCAAGTTTGCTTAAACAAGCTCGAGCCAGACCAATTTTCAGACCATGAGTATGGGCCCAGCTGGCCGTATGAGCATGTTATACTGGCTGAGTATGCCCGACATGAATATGATAGTTTCAGTTATGATACAATAGAGCATGAGTTATCAGTGGATACAAGAGGTATACATATGATTTTTATGAGTTAGCCAGGATTTTAGGCCTAGATCTAGGCCATTGCAGTATTTAGTATCCATTTAGGATTCTCTGGGTATTTCATTTACATGCAGCATAGGAATTTTGAATCACTTGATTGTGCCCCTGTGGGCCCAGCTTGATTGAGTTTAGGGTTCGAGGCACATTTAACCTTCTTCCCTTGATTCCCGCCTATAGGGTCACTTTTAGGATTCAAGTTAGTTTTAATTTTGGACGGTGTCGATCCAAGCTTTTCGTCCATATGCATATTGCATATACCCAGAGGTGGGTCCCACTAGAGCACGAGTTGTCAGACGTTCAAATCCTTCATATATACTCATGATTAATGAATATTAAATATTTATTAATTTATTTATATTTTTACTAACACGAGTATATATTGATATTTACTTGTGTTTACTTGTATATTTATATAGTATAATTATATTATTATTTTATGATTATCTTATTGTTTTATCTAATTATTTATGAGTGCATTTTCTTGTTTATTTAATTAATTATTATTTATTATTACAATGTCTCGATTTTCATATCACCTGTTTAGTTATAGGTTTGTTGGTACTGTTTTTTATTAAGATGTATTTATGATATGAGCACACACCACGAGCATGCATCATATAAATATATTATTATTCTACTTAGTAGTGAGTTCCAATGTAGGTTTTGCAGTCTGAGCTCATCGTAGATGTGCAGATACGCTTGGAGCATGGACCACAGGTCCATAGGACTCTCCCTTTCTGCATGACTCCATGCATGTAGAGTTTAATCATGTTTTAAATGTAGGACGACATCAGCGGTATTTTATTGGATCCCTCCGATGTCGGGCCATTTAGTCGTATTTCTACACATGTTTAATAAAACTACAAGGATGAGATCCCTTGTTGGTTTTCAAACTGAAGCTCCAGAAATATATAATACAAGCCTCTCTCCTAAGCCTATTATATGAGTATGTGCATTTTACGAATTTCACGAATAAGAGAGTAAGCAGTATGGAGATATATATGAATCGCACTAGTACTCCTTCAAACCTTGAGGTTGTGCGGTGTATGAGGGTACTGCATAACACATCACATTTTCGGAATTTGTGGCACTAACTTAATTGTTCCTTTTATCACTCGAGTACCGTGGCGGATGAAATATGGAAGATGTGAGAGCGTAAGCGTTATATGTATGAATATGAACATTAGCTATGCATGCGAGCCGGTACTTGCTTAGGTATGTCTCCTTACCTCCCAGTGTGAGGTAATCTTGAAGTTTCATAAGTTTTTGTGGGTAATAGAATATTCATTTGCTAGATTGTATTAGTTATTTTTCTGACCAGTAAAACTCTTTATTGACGTTTTTCATTTAATATATGTAGGTCTTGTAAATCCTAAGTCGACTTTAGTGGAAGGAGAGAAAAATGCTACACACACTTAAGCTCAGTGCATTTATTTTTTTCTTACTTTTACTTATATTTGATGTGTTTTAACGTATATTTAACAATGTCTTCCATTCTCATAACACTAAGAAAGTTGTTTTGATCTATTGTATTGATCGAGTTTTATCGACAAACAACTTTACACATGACTCGACTTAATTGTAACATTTCTGATTCGGTTCTTAGGTGAACCAAAATCGGGGTGTTACACAAGGGATCTCATCCTTGAAATTTTATTAAACTATGAAAAACTCATACTAAATAATCCAACATTAATGGGATCCGATAAAATGCCACTTACACCATCTTATTGTCTAAAACTTGGTAAAATCCATTTTCAATGACCCAAGCAAAAGGTGAAGCAGAGGAATCTTACAAACCTGGATAAGTGGAGTTCTCCGTCTTAACTCGGCGAGCTCCATCCACGTATCCTAACAATAAGATGATTGCATAAACATATTCAGAAGCTTAGTTAACTTTTTTAGCTTACATAATTACTTGTTAATCATCATTAGGCAACTTAATTAAGGTTTAGGGGTTCTCCTGTATAATTAGTGAATAATTACATTTAGGACTTAACCCTAATCAATCGAACGAGGTTAACCCCATGATTTTTTTGATGGGTTAACGAACTTAAAATGAGCTGAAATTTAGTATGATAGGCCCTGATACTCTAAGGGTCAAACACAAAAATTACCATAGCCTGGCCCATGGGCTAACATGATGAACAAGACCCACTAATGTAAGGCTATGGTGCTAGGAACTGTGTTCCTGGACTGTGCACCAAATTTCGTAAGGTTCATTCATGGGCTTAGAGAGGCCAAGCAAGTATAGGTAAATTAGGCACGCTAGTGAACACCTTGAATTATAATCCTACAAAATTTTAGACAAAAAATCCAAGTACTCTTGCCTGACAAAATTTGGGAATATAAGGTATTGGCAAAGAAACTTCTGGAATTGCTTAAGACGGACCCGACCCTAACGGCTTGGGAAACTTCTACCGGCTAATCGACCCATCCAATGGCTTTCAAATTTTATGATGATAAAGTAGGAACATACCCTAAAGTCGGGGTGAAATTTCAGGAAATTGTTCCATCAAATGACTAGGGTTTGGGATATTACAATCTGAGCTTAGGAACTATGGTCTACATGTATAAAATCACATTAAAAAAATCATATAATCATGCATACAAGCAGTCCATAAAACATAAAGAAAGAAGGGAAATAAGAGAGCATTACCTCTCAAGGGGCTAGGATGAGGTCTTTTGAAGCTTCCTACCCCAATACCTTTCACTCTTAGGGCTTAGGGAATCTTGGAGAGAGTTGAGAGAGGGATAGGAAGGTTATGGAGGAGTGGAGAAGAAAAAGAAGGGAGAAAAAGGTGAAGGGAGGGGGGTGGGGGTGGGCGGGGAGGTAGTGAGAAAGAGAGGCACAAAGAAAGTTTAGGCACAAGGGCATTGGTCGAGTGCCTTTGCGTCCAAAAAGAGAGAAAAATTTTAAATTTCATAAGGATGAGTGCAAAGGCACTAGCTGAGCGCCTTTACGATGAGCACAAAACTCGTGCAACTAGGGTTTTTACCCTAGGGACGCCCTCAAGAACACCCACCTTAATCTTATAACAATCTAGAGCAAAGTGTAAACTAATTAGCCTAAGTCATATTCCAGAAGTGGTAATACTAAAGTTGAAGATCCATAGTCCATTTTCAATAATAAATCGGATCTTATCTCAATAGGTATTAGATGTGGAACTAAGTTGTGGTTATCACAATCCATCCACCATTAAATATTGCATCATCAAAATGTGCCTATCACAATCCCACGTCCACCATTTAACACAAAACCAAAATGTGACTTCCAAAGTGTAAACTAATGAGCCTAAGTCATCTCTTCAAAAGTGATTAACTAAAGTTGAAGATCTATAGCCTATTCTCACTAATAAACTGGATATTACCCTACTAGGTATTAGATGTGGGACTAAGTTGGGGTTATCACAGATCCTCTTCCGTGATATTAATCTGAATCAATTGCTTAACGAATAGTTTTCTAAATTATAACAACTTGATTTGGTTCGTGTTTGGCCCAAATTGGGGCATTACACCAAAAGTCATCTTCTCGCCCATCACATTGTACATTAGCTCATCAACCAATATTTCTTATGGTACTCTACATGCTTTTTTGAGTTCGCTCCAATTGGTCACCTTCATATCCAAACTTTCATTGAAACAACTTTTAATAGTTCTTTATCAACTAAAGTATCCCTTACTCTTTCCTTTCAAAGAGTAAAATTTCCTTTGCCGTCAAATCTTTCTATCTTTAACTTCATCTTGTCCTCTATAATAACCAAACTCAAGATACTCCCCCAACCGGTGCAATAGAGCAAAATTTGGAGAAGGATAATAAAACAATAGCAAATAATAATAAAGAATAATAGAATAGAAAGATGGCAAGAATTATTATGAATGACAAATACCACACAATCAACTAGAGGAGTAATTTCCACTATGAGAGAGAAAATAAACAATTACAAAGTTTCTCTTTTTTCCCTTTCACCTTTTAATCGATAAGTATAATTCAATAGCATCTTTAATCTCTCATAATCGGAGAAGAAAACCCTTCTCCCTCATTGAGGAACTCCAATAGAACCCTCTCTAGCCTCCCTAATATCAAATTAGTTTATATTAAGAACAAACACAAAGAATAAAATATAAACTAGCTTAGACCCGTGCCATGCACAGGGGTCGTGTTTGACAAACTTTTTAAAATATTATTTGAAAATGAAATTAAAAACTATATAACATCAAAAAACATAAAAAATTCATTTTTAAAGAAATCATTATAAATAAATAAATAATAATTTTATAAGATGAAAAGTTAGTACGCAGGCCATGTATGGCAAGCAATTTAAAATATGTAACGTCAAAAAACATTAAAAAAATTTAATATTAAAGAAAGTATGATAAATAAATATATAATAATTTTATAATATGAAAAGTTACTAAAAACATCTATAAATTCCAAGTTGAAAATTCTGGACAAATATCATTTTGTCAAGGTCAAAACAAATTATTTACAATAAACCGCAATATGAAGTGTCTTGCACTGAAAAGATTTAAACTTCCAAATGACCCTCAACTTTTAATCATCAAAATTAAACCTATATGTTATGTAATTAGCTATTAACATTTTTATTATTTTTAACATACAAATTATTTTAATTTAATTAATTTTATATGAAGAAATATAAAGTAATTTGAATTATAAATATCAGTAAATATTAATTTTAAACATAACTTTTTCAAATATATTTAAAAATATTTTGCTCATTCAAATCAATTTGAATTTATCAAAAGAAAAATTATATGAAGAAATTCTTTAATTAGTTAAAAAATATTTATTTAATAATTAAAATAAATAATAATTAATATTGAGTTTTGGGCAAGTAAAGTAAGAGACTAATGTGAAGAGTTTTGGACTAGTTAGAGAGAAATGAGAAGACGGTAACGATAAATTTTGAGAGAGTAGGAGACAAAAATAAAGAGTTGTGGGTTAATAAGATAAGGAGACAATGAAGATGAGATTTGGGCGAGGAATGAGAGGAATTTATAGGCCCAAAATTAATGACGTGTGAGGAGAAAATCGAAATACGACGTGAACAAAAAAACCATCCTATTGAATATAGTAGATAGATAAGTAAAGGGACGAATACATCCGGAACTCAATGTAACCCATGTCACTTGCACTCCTTAGTGCCTGGGTGCTTGTTCATTTAGACTTCCTCTTGCCCGATGCCCTACGCCCGGAGCGTCGGTCTTCTTCCGCTTCTTCCTCCTACATACGCTTGTTTATAGACTTAACGAACAATTTGTAGGGTGCCGGCCAGGAAAAGTCCAGATGATATCAATCACTTGATCGGACTTAACTTTCATTTAATATTATTGATAGGGTTGGTCTCATTTATAAAATAGTACAAAAATATGTTTGGTTCTAGTTTTTTAACCATCTTTGTGATCAAATCTGGTTTAAATAAGCCCACTAAAATGCCCTATTTTTAGTGAATGGACTCGGACTTTAAGAGAAAAGTATGTGAAGATCATGTACTGAGTGTAATATAGTTTGATAATTCCAACACCAATACAAAATATATCAGGTTCAACATACCTATATATATATACTGAATAAAATCTGTTGGGAGGAGATTTTGTTGGTATTGTTGATAAAACAATTGAAAATAAAAAAGTAGAAAATAGACAAATATCATGAACAAAATGCAATAGACGCTTAATTTTAAAGTGTTGATGGGTTTAGTCTTTAATCTTTTGTTCAACGAACTTAGGGGTGGGCATGGACGATCAAAAGATTGAGCCGGCCAATTTTCGAGCTGTCCACAACCAAATTATGATCAACTGATTATGGCTGAACGCAAATAAACTAAACATAAACATTTTTTTTGTCGGAACTTCCATTTTATAAAAATCATAAACTAATGGTATTAATAACATTTTGAAGTTCATAATTAAAATATCATTGAAAATTACCTAAGGCACATGAAGTTGTTTTAAACCTTTTTATGGTAACATAACATTTATCTATTCAAATATTTTTTAAAAAATGGTGAGTTTATTTTTTATTCAGATTAACATAAGAAAACTAAGAAAATATAAAAGAGACAAGTATTGTATAAATGAGGTATTAACTTTTAAAAGAAAGATGTGTTTTATCCCAAGAGAAATGATTAAACAATACAATAAATATGAAATAAAAATAAACTGCTAACTTAATGGAATTTTAGTGAACGACTTGGCCAAGAGATTTTCGCCATGGACGACCAATTATTTGAGGTTAATCGGATATAAAAATAATGCTTAGTCTGACATGGCACCACCTGAGTTGCACCTCTTGATGGAAGTGATGGAAGCTTTATCCAATTCTGAGAAGGTGATCCTTGTAAGGCACAGCTTTGGAGGCATTTATTTTGCATGGGCATCAGAGGCCTTCCTAGAGGTCTCAGTGGCTGTATTTGCCACAGCCTTCATGCCAGATTCTTCTCACCATCCTTTTTACACTGTGGAACAGGTAGGTAGTCGGTTTGAAGAGTGGCTTTGATCTAACTATAGATTTGAAACTCATTTTTTACTCTAAAAACCCTTTAAGTCGACCCAACTCTGCGGCCTGCCGAGCCAATTTCATGTATGACTCCATATTTAGTGATTTAGTAATTGACTTCAATCATAAAAATTATTAATTAGGTGAGCTAGCTAGTCTCAAATAACTTGTGATTAGCGTGGATCATTTAGGGATCTTATGATTATTCCTAAGCGAAATGAAGATCAGAAGATGTATAACTTGGTCTATATGCTTTGTAGAAAAAAAAAGACAACTAAATTGGGTTGAGCATATGACTTGAACACCATGGATGATGATTAGGGTTTAGCATTGAGCATGATGGTTCGGTTAACCAATAAATTAAACTTTTATATCAGAGATCGGTTCCGTCTTAAATCAGGAATAAAATTTGGTTTGGTCTTAAATCATTTTTTAGTTGCACCTACAGATTGATTAGCCCTAATTGGTGTCCAAACATCATATTTATATGAAAATAATCTATATGCATGATTGACTATAAATCCCCCCGAAAAAGGAGTAACTCAAGAAAAAAACTATTTTACATTGATTTTTGCCTTATATGATTCATATGTATACAATAAAAAATTATAAAGCTACTAAATATTTATGTTTATCAGGATCTAATTTTGGGGAATCATTGATGAAGCCTACATCATTATTTGCAAATAATCACTCAAATGCGGGAAAGTTTTCTCAAGAAAGATATGGGTCAGTTGCAGGAGTCTTCATTCTTTGCAAAGAAGAACCTGGAATTCCGGAATTCTATCAAAGTTGGATGATTGATAGCTTTCCCCCCAAAGAGGTGAAGGAGACGAGTAAATCGGATCATACGCCAATGCTCTGAACACCAAAAAAGCTGTTTGATAATCTTTTAGCCATTGCCAGTACTGTCTACAGATAAGTCCTTTGAAATTTGTAAAATTTTCATGACCTCTTGGGAATGCCAATAAAATTACAGCAATTCAAGCTGTATTTGTCTTTTCGGAGACATTGAACAAAACCATTGAAGCTGGATTTTAGCTCCGACCGATTAATCTAAAACTTGGTTGATTAATAAGATGAATCATTTCAATCTTTTGATCTGTAAGGCTTCAACCTGATTTTTCTTTTTGAACAATCTTGGATAGGGGATTCCCTTTTTTTTTAACTCCCATTTTCCGTCTATATTTATTTGTTAAACTCATTTCCCTCTTGCAATGTAATGATAAAGATTTGCCTGCGTTCTCGTGTGCGTCGTCAGCTAGGCTTTTGTGCGTCCTCGTGTGCGTGCATGGGGAGAAATCTTTTTGATAATTCTTGGTTTGAGAATGGAGTGAAAAAGAGAACATTTAAGTATATATATATTGTTTATATATGCTATACTTTTTATTTAAAGTAATTTAGTGGGTCTCACTACTCAAAATTTACATAGATAAATAAAAAATAAATAATAAGGATATTTATAAATTTTTAACTCAATTTAATATTTTTAACCCTTTCATCTTAATTTTCAAATTAATTGTAATATAAATTAATTTCAAATACCTATTAACTAGTTCATTTTTTTAAAAATCTAAAAGTTGATGATTATGATGTAAAAAAATAAAATGTTATCAAACTCTTGCTCATGCAGTTTACTTTACATATAAATATTAGTTTGTGGGACCTATTAAAAAATTAAAATTAGTAGCTTGCCTTAATTTTTTCCTTTTATTTAGCCATGGCCATTTAAGACGGGCGGTGTGTGAAAAAAATTGGCTAGAAGTGTAGATATTGACAAAAGAAGCATGGATCACACTGCTAACTTAAATATTTAATCGCGAATAATCACATTGGTTAAGCATATCTAATCATGGCTTAGAATATAAGCATCTAACAATAAACAAGAATTTCATGGGGGGCTGAGCTGATTGTGTTGGCTTAGTGATGCAAAATTTGGCATTTGTTATTGTCGATATTAATTCTCGGAAAACTAGCGTGTATGTTAGCAGCCCGATTGCAGGGCTACAACTTTTACTTTGTTTATATATAGTATTATATATACACGAGCCACACCTTTTATTTGGAGTAATTTTGTAGGTGTTATAGACTTTCAACTCAATCAAAGCCTTAAAACTCTTTCTTCTTAATTATCTATCAAAATAATTTTAAATTAGTGTATTTTTCAAAAAAAATAAAAATATGTTATATTGATGTCAAAAACAAATAAAATTTTATCATCCTTCTAATTATTTTCCACGCACATCATGAACCTCGTTAAGTAAGATCTTGTATTATAAAAGGTTCAAATTAGATGTATAGTTAATACAACCTGTAATTAAGAATCGGTTAAAATACTATATTTTTAATGAGAGGACCTAGATTTTTACACACAATTGTAAGTAAAAACTACAATTGACTATAAAAATATTCTACTTTGTATATCAGGCTCAACTGACTTGTATATGCAACAAAATCGCAAACGTAAATAAAAACCACGATTGAATATAAAATAATCTACACTACTTATCAGGTTCAACTGACCCTATAAAAGAAACGAAATCTCTTCCATCTAGAGGAGATTTCAACATTAAAAGTTTTCAAAAGTATTGAAACTAACAATAAAAAATTTTAAAAAATCATGGATAATCAAGAAGTATAGTGAATGGGAAAATTTATTGAAAATTATGATTTTCTAAATTTCCTTTCGATAGCCACCGAAATCTACGAAATTTCGTTTCCTTTTTGTAGGTATTTAGAACCATATTCATAAGAAAATGACAGACAAAGCATTCAACACGTTACATTGTTTACAACCTACCAACATTCAACACTCACCACGAAACCGAAGGCGACTCCTTGGAAACCAACATTGTTTTCTACATTCTTGCCTGTGGATATCTTTTCAACGCTTGCATGCTATAAAACAAGCTATGGTATATGATGAGTACCGAGCACTCCCAAAAGACTTAGAAAAATGGAGGGAAATGTAGAAGGGAAGGGGAAGCATTTTGTGCTTGTCCATGGAGCATGCCATGGAGCTTGGTCATGGTACAAGCTTACTGCCCTTCTCCAGCAGGCTGGTCACAGTGTCACGGCCGTCGATTTGGGGGCCTCCGGTCGCCGAGAAGAGAAGCTATTTGAGCTCAAAGGAGGGTTCTCAGACTATGTTAAGCCATTGATGGAAGTGATGGAAGCTCTTCCAATTCATGAGAAGGTCATCCTCGTAGGGCACAGCTTTGGAGGCCTTTCGCTGGCATGGGTATCAGAGGCCTTCCCTGATAAGGTTTTAGTTGCTGTCTACTCCACAGCTTTTATGCCAGATTGTTCCCACCATCCTTTCTATACCATAGAGCAGGTAAACTTTCAATCTTGGTATCATATAATTTGTGAACTATACTTTTTATACATACCACAATAATTTCTTAATTAATATTGTTCAGCTCAACATCATCCATTTATTCTCGAAAAACAGTTTCATGGTTTTTGATCGAGAGAAATTGCAGAAAGGATCCATATCCCTTACACAACTCTTTTAAAATTGATAGTTTTGATGTTGGAGAGCTACGACGATGAAATTTTACTATCATGCGATTGTCTTGATTCATAATTATCCCTGACGTAAAGAGGGATATTTCGTACATAAATCATGCTTTGTAGACTTTACAAAGTATTAACATACTTTGAAGTTATCTAACTGTTGTTTTCTTCTTTGATCATTTATGGCCTCAATTGCTTATTAACTACTTGTCCCCTTTTTACTTAGACCAAAACCCAAATTTCTTTTTCTTTGCTTTTAAAAAAACCCGTTTTCTTTGATTAATTTAATGTCTTTATTGAAGTATTTTGCAAGTGTACGTTCTGGACATTTACTGGATCCTCAAGTTGAATTTGATTCCGAGATGAAAGAGTTTGCTCCTATTCTTCACTTTGGTCCAGTTGCGATGAAAGACAAGCTCTATCAGAAATGCTCACCAGAGGTTAGTCTTTCTATATTAATTAAATTAATAGTTTAATACCAATAATTCAGTGTTCATTCCCATGATTTCATTCAATTAAATGCGTTGATTAATCGTATATTACTTCTTTATAAATATTAGCCATTAGAATAACTTTTCAGTGGTCTCCATCATAAACTCATGACATATTTGAAAATTCTCATAGTTCATGTTCATGTACAATAATTAGTTTTTCTTTTTTATTTTACAATATTATATAATTTTCAGGATCTCATCTTGGGTTTGCCATTGATTAAACGTTCATCGCTATTCAAGAGAAGCCTCTCCAATGCCCCCAAGTTCTCCGAGGAGAAGTATGGATCAGTTCCCAGAGTCTTCATCCTTTGCAAAGAAGATGAAACGATTCCAGAGTTTTATCAACGTCGGATGATTGAGAACTTCCCCCAAAGGTGGTGAAAGAGATTAACACCTCAGATCACATGCCAATGCTGGCAACCCCAGAGGAGCTGTTCAATCATCTTCTGGACATTGCTAAAGTCGATTACTGAGCTATTTGATAGGTGGCATCCACCAATAAAACCCGACTTGATTGCGTGTAGGTAATATATAACGCACACACCATTAATTGCGCCTGCTAGTCAAAATGTTGAAATGTGTGGGTCTCATCTGTAACTTATATAAGTTATTCAAAATCTACATAGATAATAAAAAATAATTAATTAATTGTAGAGTGGTCGGCCGTTAACTAATTAGTGGTTGGTTCAAATTTTATCGAGGGAAATTTAATGAATTTTAAATTTATTTATTTTGAATTCAGGCTACAAAGGCTCGCTTTGACCGTTATGATTGCTTGTCTTTATTTCTATTGCATTCTATTCTTTGTTTTTATTGCATTCTCTCTCGTTGTATCACAGTCTGTTACGTGAGATTTGAAAATCACATCAATACCCTAATCTAGGATAATTATTGGTTCCAATCTAAGTCAATGAATTAACTCTGGAAGTATGACAGACAGTTATGTAGGTATATCTGGAAGCATCTTGGAATAAATAAGGAACAATCTTCTATTAAATAATAGGACTAACTATATATATTTTTAAAAATAATGTGTAGAACTAGTTTCCATAAAAAAAATTGGCCTGTTCAGGTTGGCACTTTGTTGTTTATGTAAAAAAAATATCCACTCTTGGGAGAATTAGGATGTGAGAAAAACTCACCACTATATTTTCCATAAACTAAACTTTGCTACATATTTTTTTATTCAAATATTTATACCCATCAATGTACATATTTAACAGCAATCTCTAAAAGGCAAGCACAAAGCTCTCTAGGTTTTGAGAGCATTACCATATGGTCTGATCCTTCTATCTCTTTCTCCTCTTTCACTTGATTCTTTTCTATTACCCATTTCTGAAAATCTTCGTTAACGAGTTGATTTTCTTTGAACACAGCGTAGATTTTCATAATTAAATTCTTGTAACTCCATAATATGTATAGATATATATATATAGAGAGAGAGAGAGAGAGAGAGATTTGCTGGAATGCGCTGCATGCATTTTGCAGCGCATCTAAGCACAGCCGCTGGATCAAATCCAGCGACTGATTTCTGCCCCCCCCCCCACCCCCCCACAAAATCACTCCCTCCCACCGGCCGCCCCTTACTAACCCCTCCACCCTCCCTGCGGGCCGTCCCTGCACCCGCCTCGCCCACCGTCCCTGCCACCACCCCTTGCAACCCCCCCCCCCTCGGATTCCCGGGCCTGGGCTCCCCACGCCACAGCTGTAGCCACACCCCCACCAGCTGCTGCCCCAACCCCTTGGTTGCACCATGGCCCCCTCACTGCGGTTCCCTTCACCCTGGCTGCGCCGCCCCCCCCCCCCCTCCTCCCCTCGGACGCCTCCTTGCATCACCCCGGCCGCGCCGCAGCCGCCCTTGCCAGCAGCTACCATCCCCCCACAGGCGGTGGCTCACCGGCAGTCGCATGGCAAAATAGATGGGGGAGGGGAGGAAGAAATAAGGGAGAAAACGGTCGATGGTAATTTCGTAATAAAAACTTGACCAAATCTAAACTCGAGTCATTTTAAAAAATAATAAAATAATTTCATAATAAAAATTTAACTCGATCATGATTCGAGTCAATAGTGTGAAATAATTTTTTTAAAAAAATTACAATAATTTCATAATAAAAACTTGACTCGATCTCGACTCGAGTCAAAAATAATTTTTTAAAAATAAACTATAAAAATTTATTACTAAATTATTTTTAACTTAAGTTGAGAAATTATTTAAAAATTTATTTCATATTATTGACTCGAGTCGGGATTGAGACAATAATACAAAATTATTATATTTAAACGAAGAAAACGGTCGATGGCAATTTCGAGTCAATAGTATGAAATAAATTTTTAAATAATTTCTCAACTCTAGTCAGAAATAATTTTAGTAATAAATTTTTATAGTATTTTATAAAAAATTATTTCTGACTAGAGTTGAGATCGAGTCAAGTTTTTATTTCGAAATTATTTTATTTTGTTTAAAAAAATTATTCCATTCTATTAACTCGAGTTGAGATCGAGTTAATTTTTTATTACAAAATTATTATATTTTTTAAAAAAATTATCTCATACTATTGACTCGAGTTGTGATCGAGTCAAATTTTTACTACGAAATTTTTTTTTAAAAAAATTAACTCGAGTTTGGATCGGGTCAAGTTTTTATTACAAAATTATCATCGACTATTTTCTCCTGTGTTTCTCCCCCCCTACCCTCATTGTTTTGCCATGCAACTCCACTGCCGGCAACCTCGCCGCTGACCATCCTCTGCCTCCCAAGGACCGCAATTGCTAGCGGGGGCGGTCGGGGGGATGTAAGGGGGCACCCCCGGGGGATGTGAGGGGCCATTTAATTAAAAGATGTACATATATGCATTTACAGTTCATAATTTATAAAGCAAAGTCATAGGTGTGAAAACTACAATTTTATTTTTCAAAGCAAAACTTAAATTTTGGTATTGAAACTATGATTCTAATATCTTGTTTTATGAATATGTAAACAAAATTAGTTCATGTGCAGCTCTGTTTTGGGGGTCAGCTCCTAATTTATGAAGCAAAATCATAGGTGTGAAAACTTCTTTTATTTTCCCCAAAGCAAAATTTCAATTTTGGTTTTGAAACTGTGATTACTAAATCTTGTTTTATGTATATGTGAAGCAACTTTTTCTTTTGTGGTTGGGGAATAAAGTAAAGATATGAAAGGGATTGTAAAGATCATTTTTTTTGTCTTGCATTTGATGAGTCCAACCAAGAATGTACGTATTTAGAACTATAGTTTGATACCATGTTCCTAAGAAAATGGCAGGTAAAGCAGTCAACACGTTACACAGTTGACAACCTACGAACATTCAACACACACTACAAGACCAAAGCCGAGTCCTTGGAATTTTTGGTTTTCTACATTCTTGCCTTTGTGTACACATCTTTTCCCCGCTTGCATTGCTATAAACAAGCTGTGGTATGGTATATGAGCCATGGACTATACAAAAACTTTAATCTTTTTATTTTATTATTACCAACTTGGTTAAGAATTATTTATTTTTTAATTAAAAAGGGTAAAACTATTAAATAATAAGAGACATGGAGCATCCAAATAAATGCTTAAAATTATAAAATTATAATAAGGCATATATACATTTTACCGATCCATGATGTTATATATGCTATTATTGTATTATACTCCTCGTCCCATGCCATGGGGAATAAGTTCAATTATAATCAATTTAATTGTGGGTGAAAAGTATAACTTTTATGGTTAAGTAAGAACATTAATTGATGGTATATTTGTCAACATCATACATGCATGCTTACAGTTTTTTACCCTTCAGATAAACTGTTGATAAACAATCAAACAACAAGTTATATTGATGTCAAAAAGAAATAAAACTTTATCACCCTCCTACTTATTTTTCACGCATATCATGAACCTCATTACGTGAGATATTGTATTTTTAAAGGTTCAAATTGGATGTGAAATTAATTAAGGATTAGCTCACCTTAATTTTTTCCAAAGTATATAACCTAAACAATATAATGGGGTATGGTAAAAAAAATCTAGATGAGATTAATTACTTGGTTGGACTTAACTTCATTGGTACGACGTTGATGTGTTGGTTTTTTTGAAAATAGTATAAAAATATATTTTGTTAACTTGGATCATTCTTAAACCAACTTTATCATCAAATCCAGTTTAATTAAAAATTGGCTAAAATACTATATTTTTACATGCAACTGTTAGTAAAAACCATGATTGACTATAAAATAATGTACACTGCATATCGGGTTCAACTAACATATAAACGAAACGAAATCTCTTGCATCTGGAGGAGATTTCAACATAAAAAGTTTTCAAAAGTATTGAAACTAACAACAAAAATTTTAAAATGCATGGATAATCAAGAAATAAAGTGAAAATTTGAAATTTTATTGAAAAATATGATTTTCTAAATTTCCATTCGATAGCCACCGAAATCTACGAAATCTCGTTCCCTTGTGTACGTATTTAGAACTATCATCTGTTGCCATGTTCCCATGAAAATGATTGTTTACAACCTACCAACATTCAACAGTCACAAAGAAACCAAAGCCGACTTCTTGGAATTATTGGTTTTCTACATTCTTGCCTTTGTGTACATCTTTTCACCGCTTGCATTCTATAAAACAAGCTGTGGTATATGATCAGTACCAAGCACTCCCAAAAGACCAAGAAAAATGAAGGGAAAAGTAGAAGGGAAGGGGAAGCATTTTGTGCTTGTCCATGGAGCAAGCCATGGAGCTTGGTCATGGTACAAGCTGACTGCCCTTCTCGAGCAGGCTGGCCACCGTGTCACCGCCGTCGATTTGGGGGCCTCCGGTCGCCGAGAAGAGAAGCTATTTGAGCTCAAAGGAGGGTTCTCAGACTATGTGAAGCCATTGATGGAAGTGATGGAAGCTCTTCCAATTCATGAGAAGGTCATCCTTGTAGGGCACAGCTTTGGAGGCCTTTCTCTGGCATGGGCATCAGAGGCCTTCCCTGATAAGGTTTTAGTTGCTGTCTACTCTACAGCTTTTATGCCAGATTGTTCCCACCATCCTTTCTACACCATAGAGCAGGTAAACTTTAAATCTTGGTATCATAAATATAATTTCATAATTAATATTGTTCAATTCAATCATCGTCGTCGTCATTATCATCGTCCATTTATTCTCGAAAAACAATTTCATGGCTTTTGATCGCCAGAAAGTGCGGAAAGGATCCGTATCCCATTTTTGTACTTCGATCAAAACCCAAATTTCATTTTTCTTTGCTTAAAAAAAACCCATTTTCTTTGATTAATTTAATGTCTTTATTGAAGTATTTCGCAAGTGTACCTCCTCGACATTTACTGGATACTCAAGTTGAATTTGATTCTGAGATGAAAGAGTTTGCTCCTATTCTTCACTTTGGTCCAGTTGCGATGAAAGACAAGTTCTATCAGAAATGCTCACCAGAGGTTAGACTTTCTATATTAATTAAATTAATAGTATAATACCAATAATTCAGTGCTTTCAAGATCAAGCTTGGACACTGACAACATTTTTTCTTTGTCAACATTTTTACAATAGAATATAAATGCAAGCACTAAAAGAATACAAACAGTAAACTAATGGAATAATCATGCTTTGTTGATGCTTTCCAAGCAATATTGTCACCCACCAAAGTGTAGGTTGGTGAGGTTCCTAAGAGAGGGTATGTTGCATTTCATTATTGATAAAAAGTTTTGCTTAGCCTATTTATTTTATGAAAATGTTGGAAAGCAAAAGAATTCACCATTCTAAAAAGAAGCAATTGCTGTTGATCAATTGGTCCACTCCCACTACATGCCAAGAACTTTGTTTTCACGTTAACAATCCCCGTGTCCTTTTAGGTAATTAGGGGCCACAATTTTGCGATAAAACCTTTTTTTCCCTTTGTACATCGATGCAACCATGACATTTAATCTAGTACTTCTTTATAAATATTAGCCATTAGAAAAACTTTTCAGTGATCACCACCATAAACTCATGACACACTTGAAAATTCTCATAGTACATGTTCATGTACAATAATTAGTTTTTCTTCTTTATTTTACAAATATTATATAATTTTCAGGATCTCATCTTGGGTTTGTCATTGATCAAACGTTCATCGCTATTCAAGAGAAGCCTCTCCAATGCCCCCAAGTTCTCCGAGGAGAAGTATGGATCAGTTCCCAGAGTCTTCATTCTTTGCAAAGAAGATGAAGCGATTCCAGAGTTCTATCAACGTCGGATGATTGACAACTTCCCCCCCAAGATGGTGT
>JAURVB010007075.1:0-28539 GCA_033002965.1 Piper betle
TGGATCCGCATGAGTTAGGTTCGGGTTAGCCGACTTAACCGGGGCCTGTAACATGCCGGTTCGGTTCACGAGTGTGGACCGGATTTGGGGTGTTACAACCCCTATCCCGCCAGTAGACGCCGTCGGCAACTACCGCCTAAAAGTAGTCAGAAAGCTGCCAGAAAACCACCGAAACCCGCCGAAAACGACCAGAACCCTACCGAAAAACCAGATTCGTTGGAATCCACCGTATCTTCCTCCATACTCATCCAGTCGAACCCGATCAAACTTTGGGCGCCGCCAAGTGCAGAATTCGATCTCCATGACACGTGACAAAACCCTAGCCATAACCGAATGTTGACAACGTGAGGTATAATTACCTCTTATTTCATTATTTAAAAATTTTAATTATTAGCACAACATGTTAGGATTGATTAATTTTTGTGATAAATGTCTGATTGTGAATGAAGTGATGTTTGCATGATTTGATTGATAGTGAATGAATGTTAGTGATCTAAATAGGTAAATTAAATGTGTGTATGCTAATTGACTAAAACATAACTTAGAAGAACATAATAAAATTGGTATGAATTGGATGAGTTAGAAGTATTCCTGCACTGATGATTGTTGATTGTTGATAGATGATGATTGCATTATAAGTGTTATGTTTATGATGAGTTTGATGTATCATTTAGTTAGCGGGCATTAGCTTCTAAATTTGATGTGTAGGTACGAAGTAGGAGCTTGCCGCGTAGGCACGCAACTACGATTGGAGCTTCTGCCAGGTCCGTTTAGGACTCATCCTTGTTTTACGCTTTATTCTATTGTATGTTTTTTATTATTTGAAGCACAGGTTAAGTCGTGTTTTATCGGATCCCACTTAACTCAAGTCATTTAATCGATTAATTTTCTGGATTAATAATCCTCGAGGGTGAGATCCCTCAAGTTCCATTTAAAAAATAAGATCCACCGCATTCGCCTTCGGGCATATTATATAAATCCCTTCTCCAGAATTATATATAATTTTCTCAAGTTTTCAGTGAGACGAGAGAAGGGAAAACTGACTTGCACATACCATGAGTGGGTGCACGCGCCAGTTAAAGAGAGCTCTGAATTAGTGAGCAGGTTGTTCCAATCCCGAGGGATCCTGACAACTCCCGTTTTGAGTTCCTCACACCTAGAGAAATGTGTAGGATCACGGGAATTGTTTAGTACAACACATGTCCGGACTTGTGGTTCAAAGGGTGCTAAAGGTAATTGCATGAGAGTACTCAGTTTTCGTGTCAAGGCCAGGAAAATTATGGAAGAAAGGAGAGGGCTTAGGATATACTGGTAGTCCCAAGTGATCAGGAAAATGAGAAAATGCCTATAGAGGCATCATGCCAGTCAATTCGGGACGCTATCGAGTTTGTAGCCCGGTGGCTCCTCAGTAGATGCCCTTAGGAGTGTTCATGAGAAGTATATAAAAGTTTTCTTCAAAATGAGAGTTTGCTTTAATTTGCTAGTTTGCTATGTAGTTATATTTTTAGACCAGTAGCATTCGTTACTAACACTTTTCTTGATATATATGCAAGTGAGGATTAAATACTGGATATGCCAACTTCGACGAAGGAGCAGTGGCTAACTGAATGTTTGTTTTGAGTGTTTTAATTGTTTTGTTATGTTATTATGAAAAAAATGAAATACTTATGATGAAGATTTTGGTATATAGAAATGCATAATGATACTAGGATCTGAAATATATATGTGAGTTATTGCATGATAAAGGTGAAGTTGAATAAATGAGCACGCTGCGTCAAGACCAAAAAACGTAGAATAGTTTGATGTGGCCAAATTAAATGTTTATGTTAAAAATATTGTGTAATGGATGTTAATGGTTTTATATATTTATACATGATGATTTGACAGGAATTCTGTCCGTTTTATTTTCGGACTTCTTATTGATTTTATCGTCATTATTTTTTATATGAATTAGTTATCATGTCATCTATATAGTGACGTGTTAGGATTCGGTGTATTCATCCATTCATATCGATCAATATCTTCCATCTCAAGAAGTCGAGAGTAGATCCACTCGAGACCTGTGGCGGTCCGATTCAGTTAGCGAGCGGGCCGGATTCGGGGTGTCACAATAATTTAAGGATTTGAACGTTTAATTATCATAATAATTGAGTATGTGTAAGAGCAAGTTGAGAGGAATATATTGATTGATTTAAAATAGATAATGAATTGGAGTTTGAACGGGCGTGACGCAGAAATTATAAGAATGTTGCCACCCTCACGGCTGATCTACGATGGTGTTTGTAGCATGGCGTCCCCAGAAATGATTCCACATAAAAATCCAGAAAGCCAAAACCCTTTCTCCACAGTTCTCCCCCAACCGAGCTCTCGCCGGC
This sequence comes from Piper betle, assembly GCA_033002965.1. NCBI lineage: Eukaryota > Viridiplantae > Streptophyta > Magnoliopsida > Piperales > Piperaceae > Piper > Piper betle. The sequence goes on from JAURVB010007075.1 coordinate 2,376, forward strand.
GGCCATGGCGGCGGCGCTGCTCCCGGAGACCCTCCCTAAGCTCTTCACCTCCGAAACCCTCCGCATCGCCGCCAAGCAGTCTGAGCGCATCCATCTCGTTCCGCTCCGCCTCCGCTGTGCCATCAAACGATTCCTCCGAGGTCTGTTCCCTTCCCTCCAAACCCCTATATCTCCCCACCCTCTCTCTAATGACAATTTGCCATTCCTACTAGATTCCGAGAGGACGGCGCACATGCACCGGAAGGTGCTCCGCTTGTCCGCCTCCCTCTGCCAGATGAAGGCGGTGAACCTCCAGCTCGTGATGTCCACCTCCAGGGAGCTCGTTGAGGACCCCTTCAAGTCCATGGAGCGGTCGCAGCGGTGGAAGGTCAGGTCGTGCTATGGCGACGTCGGGCTCAAGTACATGGACGACGAGACGATTGCGTATGTTGCCTCGCGAATGCCCGCTGTCTACTCCGCTTGTTATAGAGTCCTCAGAGAGTTGCGCCGGAGGCTGCCCAGATTTGCTCCGACAAAGGTTCTGGACTTTGGGGCTGGCACTGGCTCTGCTTTTTGGTGAGCATAAATTGATGATTAAATTGATGATTCTGTAATTGTTGCGTAAATTCATGTTTCCACTATTTGTTTAGGGCTTTGCGGGAAGTTTGGCCACGCTCTATGGAGAAAGTCAATATTGTTGAACCGTCTAAGGCAATGCAGCGTGCTTGCCAAAGCCTTGTGCAAGGTGATTTTCTTTACCCTTATAATATAATTAATGTGGAGAAATGCTTGCCAAAGCGTTTGGTAGGGCAATTTTCTATTCTGTATGCACACTTTAATTTGAAAAGTTGGCAAAATGTTCTGTACGGGGTGCGCATTTTTATATAAAGAATCAGGAATTGCTGACATTGCACCGTATGGTTTGATGTAGAATATCTTCACGTATTTTCTGTGTCAATTAAATTACTTTTACCTATCATCCATGTACTTGGGGCTAAAATTTACCTGGAAAATTTAAGTGTAGAAGTCCTATTATCCTTTTTTCTATTCATTTGTATTTTTGCATTTAGGTTGATTAAGTTGTTTGGGTATGTTTAGTTAGTTTGTGTGCTTCCACATTGAGTTGGTATAATATTTGTAACATTTTTTTCCTGATTTTTACTGAAATGAATGTTATCCTTATTTTTGCAGCCTTAGGATATAGGTTGTTGCTTCATGTTCATGTTTATTTTCAGGTATAAAAGATCTGCCACTTATACATAGCTATGATAGCCTTCAAGCATTCACTAAAGCAATTGGGAAGGAAGAAAGGGACCACGACCTTGTGATAGCTGTGAGTTTTCAGACTGCAGTTTATTATTTGAATTAACTTCGTCCTCATAGTTCAAGAAATTTTCTTTCAGAGGGTAAAATTTTACTTTTTACATGTCTAAAATGGATGGTTTCATCTAACCCTTTTATTTGAAACGAGGTCTTCTTTTTTAAAAGTTCTTATCATTGCCTTTACTCTCATTTAAGTCATTTTCCTTTGATTATATTTTATATAATGATGGTACGGTATGATAATGCAGTCTTATGTACTTGGAGAAATACCATCATTAAAAGATCGAATAACTGTAGCTCGCCAACTTTGGGATCTGACAAGGGATGTGTTGGTATGGTCTTCTTGGCTTAAGGAAATCTTTTCAAACATTAATCTGTCTTTCTGAACAAATTGTTGTCTTTGGGATAGGTCTTGGTTGAACCAGGAACTCCTCATGGATTCAATATTATAAGCCAAATGCGATCTCATATATTATGGATGGAGAAAAGAGTAAGACTGTTTACCTTTTCCAGTTTGTGTGCTTAAAGTTGTAAGCCATGCACGACTTTGACACTTAGATTTCCGCTACCGGTCTTCTTTTGTATGACAACGAAGAAATGCCGCAAGTTGGGGCCTGCCACTCATGATCCAAGTAAAGAGCTAATCAGTGCTGATGAGAAAGCATTAGCCATCAATAGGGGAGCTTTTGTTGTTGCACCTGTGAGTTATACTAGGAATCTGGATTTGTTGAACCTATATGCGCCTGTGGTGTTCTCTGAAAAGAAATTTTATTATTGCAGTGTGCTCATGATGGAGTTTGTCCATTGGAAAAGTCTGGAAAATATTGCCATTTTGTCCAAAGGTTAGAAAGGACATCAACCCAACGTGCATATAAGGCAAGTTTTTTTATCACCCTCCTGATCCATTATTTTGTTTGAATGCTTTTTGTTTGGGTCATTCTCATTAAGAAAAATGTGTTTAATATTTAAGGAAAAAGAAAATTAGAAAAATTATTGTCAAGCAACATAAAAATCATGAACGTCTACAACTACCAATTGATTGTCTATTTTTGACCTACATAATATTTATTTTATTATTAAGCTTGATTTGTCTGTTGATGCTGATATAACCTTTATGTGAATACTGTGATCATAATTAATTTATGCCAATTTTGATATTTAATTATATACTGATATCATGGCTTCTTTCATTGTTTATATATATAGCACTCCAAGGGTCAACTGCTGCGAGGTTTTGAGGATGAAAAGTTTTGCTATGTTGTTTTAAGACGTGGGGAGAGGCCAATGTAAGTATGTTCTGTTTTAAAAAGCGTTTTTTGTTTTCTATTTGTCTTGAAACTAAAGTTTGTGACATTAGTCATGGAGCAACAAATTTTAAGAGCATATAAGGCTCTATGTCTACCAGATTAATATTCCTGTGTATCGTCATGTGATGATAATGCATTTGGGAAGATTGAACGTCTATTCGTAGATTATTCTGTTTGTTTATGCTAATAAACAAGCTACTTGATGATGACTATTATATAAACGTTCTTTAATTTTATTTATTATTGCATCAGAAAGAGGATGCAACATGATTGTGGTGCTATAAATTTTGCTATGAACTTACACGTTTCCGACTTGATGTTAAAAAATGGTCTCTACAAATGTTACATTTTATTATATATGTATTTACGTATAAAGAATTACTTTAATGTATTTATTATTAAAAAAATATTATATAATGATAATAGGTAAAATTTTTACCATAACCCCAAACCCGGAATTATTTGAGTATATAAAAAATAAACCAAGTAAGCGAGCAGTGGTAGCACTTCTCATGGTTTAAATATGCATTAGGATTCATTCCTTCAGTTCTAATTACATTTGGATGCTGCCAAATTTGGTTTTTTTTATCTATGAGTATGATAAAAGCCTTTATTGTTACAATAGAGTAAAACTTTTCTCTCTAAAAAGCCTTTCTTGTTATAATAGAGTAAAGCTTTTCCCTTTATTATATCTCTAGTTTTCTCTATTATTCGTCTATTATTCTTCTGTGTTTCTCCTCGTTTTATCCTTTTTTACTTACTCATCTATCTTTTTTATAACTAAATGATACAATATTGCAATGTAGAAGGTATATCAAACTAATGAAATACTCTCAAAATAGAGTAGAAAAGGAAGAAGAAAGTAAATGGGGGCTCTCAGGAATTTCTCAATTCATCAAAACCTAAAATTTATAAGGAGCAAGTCTTGTTTATAATACATTAAATGAACTCTAATATCTGAATATTCGAAGAATACCCCTAAAATTAATTCTGAAGATTACAAATAATTCTTACTCATAAAATAAAACACATAAATGCACTGCATCAGATCTCAAGCTCAGAAGGTGGAGGTAGAAGGCATGCAAGTAGGCATGGTGAATCAGAAAAACCATCTAGTTGAGCCCAGCTTGAGATCAGCTCAGCTTGTTTGTAGCCAAGCATGGATTGACTCTGTTTGTAGGCTCATAACGTACAAGCCAAGCTTGAGCCTACCAGGCTCGGCTCAACCGGAGTCATGCCCAATGGGCCAAAAAAGCTCAAGAAAGAGGAAGAAGCAGAGGAAGGAGGAGGAAGGAGGAAGAAGAAGAGAAGGAAGAGGACGAAGGAGGAGGAAAGAAGAAGAGAAGTAGGAGGACAAAGGAGGAAAAAGAGGATAAGAAGGAATAAGAGGATGGAGGAGGAAGAAGAGGTTAGGGAAGGATTTTGCGGGGGAGGAGGCAGCAGGTGCACGGGAAGAAGAGGGCAAGGTTGGAGGTTGTGGTTCGTGGCTTGGGTACTGAGGGAAAGAGGGAGAGGGAAGGAAGGGTAGGACTTAGAGGAATGGGGAAGGACAAGGAAGAAGTCAAGAAGAAGGAAGAAAGGGTGAGCTTGGGCCATGGTCTTGGGGTTGGATTTAGTTTAGGCAGCAATAATGGGCTAACCCTATTGAGATTGGGCTTAATTCCCCTTTTTGAGCTCTATCTCGAAAGTCGAGTTTGAGTCAATCTTGAGCTCTGATATGAATGGAGTTGGGCTCGGATTGTGAGCTAACTACCTAAGGCTTAGCTTGGCTCAAAGGCCCAGGTTGAGCACCATCGAGCTTGTGCCTGGTTCAAGTGCAAACCTGGCTCAAGCTCATCTAAATACAAGCCGAGCTTGAGCTTTTTGAAGCCGAGCCTTGCCAGCTTAGCTCATTCATGAAGGCCTCATACAACTGGATAAACTGAATCATTCAAGGGCTTTACAAGGCATAAAATTGTAAGCATGGCAAGGGAACTTGAATGTGATCTGGTACCGTATCATCTTGGTTGGCCAAATGGGCAGAACAAGGGGATAGGGTTTAGATTTGACATGGCCCCTGCCTTCTGACAATTGTAACAAATAGAATTGAATTTGGAGGATGCACGTGCAGAAGTGGGAGAACTACTAGCAGCTTGGGCCTTTATGTCTGAATTGGTAGCACTAGACCCGTGAAAAGTAAATTGATACATTGGAAAACACTAGCAAGTTGTTTCTCATAATCTTCCTTACAAATCACCTATAAATCCAATCATGTCCTATAACTCAAAGGTAGTCCAATGAGGTATTTGGTTATTTCAACCAGACGATTCCAGTTCGCAAGATTATCAAATTCTTTGGTATATTGAAGCGCAGTCATGTAACCTTGTTTTTAACAAATCTTTTGTTTGTGGAGCTGTTGTTTATATGAATATGGTGGGAAGACCATTTGCATCTCCGCCTTCTTGCCTCATGTATCAATAAAGAGGATATTTGATCAAGTTGCAATAGTTATATAAAACATGGTATGATAGATAAAGGATACCACCAAGCAATTGCATTGCCTTTAAATTTTCCATAATCTAAACAAATGCGAATGGGAGACGACACACCAACTCTTAAATTGATGCTCAATGGACGTGGTGGTTACATTGCCAAGTCCGGCGCTAAGATCCTGCTTCTAGCAATTCTCTCTCTTGTATATGCTTCTTCAAATCCGATCCTATTTACTACAATTGCCAGAATGTAAGGGTATTTCGCTTCTAAATAGAACATTGAAGAGTTCCTACCATACTGGTGATTTTCTTTCCTGTGGAGCCCTTAATTGATCTGGATTATCCACTTGCATGCTTTTTAATTACACCTGAATTTTAGGAATTCCCTATAAGTAATTCTACTGGAAAGGAAAATGGAACCATTCCAGAACTGTTACTTTTTTCCCTTTGGACCTACTAAATATGAGATAATGTATAAAACTTGACCAACTCGAAATACTTGAAGTTGGAATTAGAAAAACAATCCTTGAAATGTATTTCTGAAGCAGTCGGCCATGATAATGGAAATGTGTATCCATAAAACAGATTTGAATAATGAAGTTTTCAAAATCTTTCCTCTCTTTTTCATTGCCTCATGGGTTGAGATAGTGAGTTTGTGAAATGATGGATAAGAACATTGGGCATGGGAATATCTGGCGCCGAATATGCATATCAACGAAGGCATCTCCACACTTAAATGATTTTTCTATCTTTATTAGATGCTTTAACAAATGGTATTTAAGATATTTATGAAAGCCAATTTCTGTAGTTGCAACACATGATCACCAAAAGAAAAATATTCCTTATTTCTTTTTTGATAAGAAGAAAAGGGACAACCACATTGTTGTTTATGACAGGACTAATTGGCCACTGGATGGCATGAATTTCGAAACTTTGAAGGAAAGACATGCAAAACGAAAGCCTGAAGATTTTGAGATTGATTATGGTATGAACCCCTTCCATTAGATTTTATTATATATATTTTGTTAAATGCTGTGTGTCCCCCATGCTGCAAACCATATTAGTGGGTTACAAGTTGTTAGAATATTACTAGCGCTCATCAACACCTACGGAGCCATGGGGTTTAGGAGACTGCTGAAGCTGAAGTTTATCTGCATATTTGCATCTTTTTCATGTCTTACGCAAATTACTGTTTACGGTTTGTGGAATATTTACTTGCCAAGGCTGATGTTCAATTGGTGGTTAAGTAATTTAAGTTGTAATAACTGCTTGCCTATGGTAAGTTGCACGATAGTGCAGTGACAGCTATTTTCTTCTATCTTTATTTTGGGGGATTTTCTAGGAAATGTAGTTGAGAGTCAAGAGCAGTAATACTACTCCCTTTATTCTCAACATGTATGCACTGATGCTTGTGAGTTATTATAGGTCATGACAATTTTGTTGGTGTCTTATTCATTAGAGGATCAGTTTTTATCTGATGGTGATCGAGAATTAATCCCCTATGAGAAGGGCCCTTCTTATATTTCCGACATTGCTGAGGTAGATACAGACAATGACACAGAAGCAATAGATGGTGTAGAAGAAACAGGAGCTGATACTGGAGGTGGCTGGGGAAGGATCATATTCACCCCACTGCGAAGAGGCAAAAGAGTTGAAATGGATGTTTGCAGATCGACTAAACGAGATGGATCTGAAGGTTGCTTTGGGCGAATTGTCGTCACCCAAAGGCAGAATCCTGATTTGCACCTCCAGGCTCGTAGATCACTATGGGGAGATTTATGGCCTTGTTGAAACCATACTTCTTTGTTTTGTGAATGTAAGTCCTTGAAAATAGAAAATAATATCTGTTCCTATTAGTTCCAATATAAAGTGGTGGGCATCTAATTCTCTTTAACTAAAGGACGTGTTGGGATTCGGACGAGAAATCTTTCAAGTTTTGGGTATTTCTCGAATGATGTTTATAAGCATTTTAATGGCTCATTGTATAAGATTATTTGTAGATATGGTCATCAATGGTATTAGGTATACAAGAGTATCCAGTTGAAGTTGATGAACATGAAAACGTTGGTCATTACGGCACAGCAAAACAAATCGAAAGCTGGCGGCTAACCTGCAGGTATTAGGAAGGATTTACATTAAAAACATTTAATATTAATCAAAACCGCCCACTGAGTGGATGGCAGTTGATACCATCCGTATCTCAATCTGATCAGTGGACGAGAAATTTGGGCAAAAAGGCAGCTTCGCCTGAATCCTAGTATGGTTTAGGCGGCAATTATTCTTCATTCAAGGCTGCCACCTTCTGAGGGGAGTACAGTCTGAAATATTTTGTTTTGTCGTTTTCTACAAACATGACATTCGTGGACCCACTCTTTTAGGCCGCCTCCTTCTACGTTCTATTTTCAACTGCGCAGAGTGTAGGCACCCTGGTCCTTGGCTCGGCCGGCCTTATTCCGGTCAAAAAATACATTACCTGAGAGTGAGTGGCTGATCCGATTTTACATTAGTGGTGTGCCACGTCCAGATTGGTTCGGTTCCTTTCTATCCTCCTTTTACATAAACCAATCACAAACCCCACATAATCCTGCCTAACAGGAAGAGTCGTGCTTAAATATATTAATATCATAATTATTAAATATATAAATTTAAGTTATCCATTTCTCACATAACTTATTTTAAATTATTGACATTAATGAAACTATAAACCTAAATATTATTGAAGTACATGAACTATAAAAATAAATAGATATAAATCCGTTGTTTTTTTTATTACTACACTTGTGGAAAAAATAAACAGGAAGAAATATCAAATTTTAAAACAATTCATGTAAAAAAAATTAAGTAAAATGGGTAAATATTATTTATTAACGTTTCACAATTTATGTGAGATCTTATGACGAGTTAAATTTTTATTTGATCATTTATTTAATTGAGAAAAATAGATAGAGAAGACATAGACATTGTTGAATAATTTATTAAAATTTATTTCAGGTTATAAATTAATTTTAATCATGGAATAAAACACTTACCCATTGATTTTTAGTATTTTGATTGAATTTATCAAAATGCCCCTAATTTTGCGGTCGACTAATAAATAAGTCTAGAGAAAGATCCATCCCTCTCTTTCTTAAAATTCTTCTAACAATAACGGCGAAGAGGATGTAATGACCTGTCCGAACCGGATCGGGTGTTACCTAAAATATAATTGATGTAACAATAACATTGTAGAACATGATTCATAATACACAAAATATGTCTAGCAGTTTATAATTCATAAAAAGAAATCACGTTCTTATAGCATATGACAATATATAAAATATCTGTCCCTCAATCTCGGACCGTTTCTCATAGCCATATTTATAACACAATAGAGATTAAAAAGGAAGTCCATTTATTATCGATTTACCATACCTTGGTTGGTAAAAGAACCACCAACCACACTATTAATCTTCAGTCCAAAGCTGTTCACCTGCGGAGGCAATTCTACATTAGTAATGAAACCACTAAGCCGTATAATTAAATGAAACAAGCCAATATAATCTCAATTATCATTTCATGAGTCTTTTAATGATTATGAGACTATGCCGAGCTCGTTATATACTGGGCGGGTGGCCTCCCCATCCAGCTACCATCCCATACATGCGTACACACGCTACGTGGCCCACGACTTGTAGTTACCAATATTTACCATTAACAAACCCTCTCGGTATCACAAGTGCATAATGAGCCTACTTGCGCCATTGTACCCTGTCACCCCTTTTGGCCTGGGGGCAGGTATTCAATCTTTCAGACGGTGCTGCCCTGCCGAATTGAGTCGACCCTAGTTGCATTCCAGCGCATGGTGGTCATATACTCAAGTCGACCAAGACTCCTACATAGTAATTTTAAAGGTGTGGCCCCGTGTCGGACTGAGTCAATTCCTTGACCCCGATTGCGTTCCAGCGCATGGTGGTCGAATTTGGCTCAGGCGACCAGGCTGCCAACAAGGAAAATACAACATTTTAAATAATTATACGGACCTATATAGTTTGTAAGTGAACTCACAGTTGTGACCAACAATCCTAATCTCAATGAAAACATAAAATTATACATAAGTATAATTTTATTCGAGTAGAAATGCATGCAACTAAATGCTACTAATATATATATATATTAAATAATATAACACTATAAAAATTTAATAATATTAAATATTAAATTATTCATGTGACATAATTATTTAAATCTTACTATACATTTTAAATTAATTATCTAAATTATGATTCACTCTTAATAAAGGATAAAATATTTATCAACTTATAAACAAATATTTAATTACTATTATTAGTATATTTTCCTTCAGCTTATAATTTTTAATAGCTATCATTATTCATAGCAATTTAATTAATTAAGTTGTTCGATTAAATTATTTAAAATAATTTGTATTATCCTAATTCAAAGATATTACTAATTATTTTAAATTATTCAACTCAATAAAGGTTCGAACTTTATTTATTTTCTTTAGGTTATTTAGGTTCAACGCTTGTGATATTTACCCGATTATAATTTATTAACTCATTTTCTACCTTACTGACTCGCTATTAAAATAATCACTTTATTTACCTAATATTAAATTTAATATGGTAAAGGTAAAATATTTATTTTATTAATTAGTTATAGTCCTCCGATTTAATTTAATCACTTGTATTACGCCGATTGATCATCGACCGTTTATCATTACCGTATTTTTATTACTCGTGGCGATTTCGTACAATAATTAATTAGTTTGGTAACTTTACCCATAACCTATTAGAATAATTATTTTTAAAGGTTTATTACGAGTTAGTATTATTTTTTAACTCGAGTCGGTATCGGAGTCAACCCATATTTACAAAACTGCCATCTTCTCCTTCCCCAACGTCCTTCTTCTCCAAACTCCATCTTTGCACCAAAAAAAATAGATCACATCCTTCTTCCAACCTTCTGCAACCTTCCTCAGCAACCCAATTGAACAACCATATAAACATTCCCACAAAGCATCAATAACGGAATAAAAATAGCCAAGGATAAAGCCCAACATCCATGTTTTACAGCAGCATCCAAGGCGACACCATCCTGCACCAAAACCAGACCTATGACGTCTTCTTCTTCAACCCAAAACCAGATCACGATTCCACTAACTTCTTCCCTTCTCTACTAATCCAATTGGAAGCATAAAGCTCGTGCTTTTCATCAACTATCCGCGTCGAACTCCTATTCTGCACCAAGATGTGACTTCTGGCCAGTAGCACCGCCGGGACTGCAAGGTGAACTCCGTCTGTCCAGCAGCACCACCGGGAACTCTTCTCTTCTCCCTGCACGACAACCCAACGTCAAGGCCAAGGGCTGTGAGCATGCACAACGTGAGCCTTGGCCGGCGAACTGGTATAGATGTATGGAATTCCTCCACAGGGTTGCCCCCCACAACTCCGCCCATAACCAGCTGTAATTTTGCCATCACTTGGAAACCAAGGACACGGCGAGCCCTCCCTTCGACCCAGCAGCAAGAGAGGACGTCGGGGTTGTGAGGGAATGCCTTGCAAATGTTTTTACGGTCACCCATCTTGCCAAAATTTCAGAGTACTCGGCCATGGACGGGATTCCAATTTTCATTTTAGTTGTTGTTGTTTATTGTTGATTTCAAACCTTATTTCTCATGATTATCAAGCTTATTATCAATTAAAAAGGCATATGAATGCATGAAAATTAAGAAAAGGGAGATAGGAAGGATACCCATGCAAGGAAGAAGAGAACTAGGCGGCTAAGGTGAGGAACACTCCCCTTAAACCAACAATGACGTCCTCTTTCAAAATTATAAAAATGAAAATGACGGCTAGGGTATGTGAAAACACCCCTACACTGTATTTCATTTAACCGTGTAAATCATAAAATGGGTAAATAATTAACTGTATATAATTAACTAAGTAAAGAATATAATATGTTCAGTCCTTCGCGGACCGCGTCGAATATATTATTATTATTTTTCACCGTCTTCACAGAGGAGAAGAAAGGTGGCTAGGGCTTGTTACTTTCCATCTCTTTTTCTTTGATTTTCATGATAACACATTGTATTTTAATTTTTGTGTGTGCAGAACATGAGTTATTGATTAATTTGTAAGATTTCACCCTTAATGCCATGCTTAACGAATTTGCACTCGAAGTTAAGGAATTAGGGTTACATCCCTTATTCTTGCGCACTCACAAAATCTGAATTTACTAACCACCTAAATAAATTTTAATTAATATCAAAATTTACATGTTCATAGTTGAAAATTAGTGGGTCCTCATACAATTTTTATAGATTTTATAAAATTCTTATAGGGGCTCAAATAGGAGTACAAGCACAAAACATAACCCAACGTACTAGAAACACATCATACACATACAACGGTTAGGGGTGCCTTTAGTAAGGTAGTTTTAGTTGGGTATTTTAATGATATATAGACAACACCTAGCACAACAATCATGTAAAAGATGACATACAAACGATACCTACACAAGGGGCAAAATTGGGAAAAGTGGCAAATAGGCTACTTCAAGTAGTAAAGCTACCACCATCCTTCGATTTTGACTCAACCTCTGATACATTCTGATACATGCAGAAACAAGAGAAACATTCTTCATCAACATCATAGATCTTGCTCTTATGAACAAGAAGCATGTTATATCATACAAAAATATTACGTATAGCAAGAGTTACAACAGATCAACTAAGATATTGCAAATAGATGACAAAGACATGCTCACCAATACATAACTATTTATTTACATGAAAAATTATGAAACTACTACCTATATTATCTTAACACACACGGCTATGTGTAAAAATACCAGAAAAGTGTTCATATAGCTGAAGGCCAAGCAACAACAAGCAAAATTATGCAACAAGATACAAGGAGGGAAGAAGCTTACCTCAAACGTACTAGGGGGGTCTCTTGGGGCTTCCCACTGCAAGACCTACAACCCTAAGCCCCTAGAAAGGCTCGGAGAGGCTTAGGAGAGTAAGGAGAAGCCAATGAAGAGAAGAAGGTTGGGAGACAAAACAGGGTCAGAACAAAGCAAAGGAAGAGAGAGAAGAGGAGAATGAGGTGGGTTTATAGAATAGTGAAAATCTGGCAGCGTAAGGGTGTTGGCAGAGTGCAATGGTGCAGGACTCTAATTAGCCAGACCATGGGGGCATGGTTCAATGATGTCACAGGCAAGGCACCACCAACGAACAAGATATGGGTTGGGTACAAGGGCTCTAGCCTAGCGCCTCTATGTGAGCCCCAAAACCCTAATCCTCAACTTTGCCAACACAAGGGCAGCAGAAGGGCACCATTGAGTTGGAAGTAGAGTGTGTGCACTTAGCATTCATACCCTAATGCAAACTGGATGACCTTGAGAACAGTTTTGTAGGTCCCGCAGGGCTAGGATGGTCTAAGAGGACTTCCAAATACACGACAAGCAAACAAGACTTGTGAGAGACTCGGTCCTACCGTCTAATTAAACTTGACTTGACCGAACCGGAAATGAAAGCCTAGGCACGTAGCATCTGAACAGGGGTACCAAGCTCCAGAGGAGGCTAAGACCAAGCAAACATATACCATATCATACTCGAACCATGCACAACTAACCTGATCCGGTTCAAGACCGAACTAAATAAAAAACCCTTGGGCGAGCGGATTGGGTTTCATAGAGGGGCCCAATCAGTACCCACCTATACTGCGCCGTTAATAGTTAATTGCATGATTACGATTCTCAGCTATGATACCTACTTGCAGTGTGTACTTCAGCATATAAATGCTCTATGTTGAGTATATCTGAATCATGCAATCCTGTGATTATGATCAGATAGACCCAATTGGCTACAGTTTGGCATGTTGTCATTGACTAGCTTTTGGCTCATAGATAGTATGGACATGTTTTCGTTGAGTATTCTGGTTTGTTTGCATGGATATTTAAATGATTATGAATAGGTCCTATTGACCGTATTATAATTATGATTATAATAAGTATTATGATGTATGGAGAGAAGTTTCTGTTTCATTTTCAGTTTTTTTGTGGACAATGAGTTGTTCATTTGCTAGTTTTGTTGATATTCACTATTAATTATTTGAAACTTAGTAACATTCGTTGTTGACACATTTTCTTATATTTATGTAGGTGAGTTGTTTTGGCATTCACTGACTTAGGTACACGGATCACGAGGATTCTAGTCGGATGCTAGGCTGTGTTGTGCGTTGTTTGTGTGGGTGTTGTGTGATTGTTTTGCAAAGGTTTTACTGGCTGCAGTGTTTGGTGTGAATTGTGGGGTTGTTGACCATTTTGAAAAGAAATATTAGTTTTCATATACATACTTGTTTATTTCTAATTGTATTTATTTTATTTTTATAGAAGAAATACTTTGGGACACGTAGGTCTAACTTATTTTTTGCAGGAATTATCCAAGTCATGGAAATGAAGGTTAAAGAAATAAAAGGTACGCAAAATCATATACTTGTGTAGGTATCTGAAGTGAAGAAGAAACATGGGTTGGAGAAGCATCTGGGTTTGTTTTGTTTTGCAGAAGAAGGGCCCATGTGAAGAACAGAGAAACCAACAATATGAAGTGAAAAGACTGTGGAAAAAAATAAAATAAAAATTTTAATATATTCGACTCGGTCCGGAAAAGACCGAACGTGTTATATTCTTTACCCGATTAATTATTATATTTTACTATTTACCCATTGTATTATTTACCCGGTTACCCGGTTAAGTGAAATACGGGTGTTTTCACATACCTTAGCTGTCATTTTCATTTTTATAAATTTTGAAAGAGGACGTCAGTTTTCACATACAGGTGTAGGGGCATCTTCCTCACCTTAGCTGCCTAGTTCTCCTCTTCCTTGCATGTGTTTCTTCCTTGCTTGAGGTATCCTTCCTATCTCCCTCTTCTTTATTTTCTTCCGTTCATATGACTTTTTAATTGATAATATGCTTGATAAACATGAGAATTAAAGTCTGAAATCAACAATAGCAACTAAAACTAAACTGGAAAATTGAATTTCGCCATGGCTGATGGGTCTGAAGTTGGGCAATGATAGGCAACTGTAAACAAAGATTTCAAGGCAGCCCTCACACCCCCGACGACCTCTCTGGCTGCTGGGTCGAAGGGTGGCGTCGCCTTGTGCCTGGGTTCCAATGGGTGGCAGAATTTCATTGGTTATGGGTGGAGTTGTAGTGTGCAACGCTGTGGGAGATTCCAGACGTGCCAACCAGTTTGCTGGCCAAAGAGTCACACCGTGCATGCTCACAGCGCTTGGCTTTGACGTTGGGTTGTCGTGCAGGGAGAAGGGAAGTGTTCCCGGCGGTGCTGCTGGCCGGACGGAGTGCACCTTGCAGTCCCGGCGGTGCTGCTGGCCAGGAGTCACTCGCCTTGGTGCAGGACGGAGTTTGACATGGATAGTTGCTGTAAAGCACAAGCTTTATGCTTCCAATTGGATTGGTAGGGAAGGGAGTGAAGGACGTGGTCTGGTGTTGGGTTGAAGAGGAAGATATCAGGCCTGGTTTGGTGCAGGACGTCGCCTTGGATAGCTGCTGTAAAATGTGGACGTTAGGCTTCATCTTTGGCTGTTTTAATTCATTGTTGATGCTCGATTAGGATGTTTAGATGGTTGTTCAATTAGGTTGCATAGGGAAGAAGAAGAAGGAAGTGATCTGAGTTGTGCCAAGCACGAAGCTGGAAGAAGAGAAGGGTCGACAGGACGAAGAAGAAGAAGAAGAAGAAGCTCACGGTGGCAAATCTATAAATACTGGTTGACTCGATACCAACTCGAGTTAAAAATAATACGAACTCGTAATAAATCTTTAAAAATAATTATGTTAATGGGTTATGGGTTAAAGTTATTAAACTAATTAATTATTGGATGAAATCGACATGGACATAAGTAATAAAAAATACGATAATGATAAACGGTCGATAACTAATCGGCGTAATACAAGTGATTAAATTAAATCGGACGGTCATAAGTGAATAATAAACTAAAGATTTTACCTTTATCATATTAAATTTAATATTAGGTAAATAAAGTGATTATTTTAATAACGAGTCAGTAATATAGAAAATAGGTTATTAAATTATAGTCGGGTAGCAAGCACTAGCGTCGAACCTAAATAGCATAATGAAAAGAAATAAAGTTCAAAATTTTATTGAGTCGAATAATTTAAAATAATTGTATTAATAATATTTTTAAATTAGAATAATACAAATTATATTAAATAATTTAATCGTACAACTTATTTAATTAAATTGCTATGAATAAGGATAGCGATTAAAGATTTAAAACCGTAAACTAAATTATCAAGATTGTGGTTAAGTAATTATCGTATTAAAGGAAAATATACTAATAATAGTAATTAAATATTTGTTAAGTGTTATTATGATCTAGATTATTAATGTAAAGTAGGATTTAAATGATTATATCACATGAATAGTTTAATATAATAATATTGATGAAATTTAATAGTGATATATATATTAGTCATTTAGTTGCATGCATTTCTACTCGAATAAAATTATACTTATATATAATTTTAGGTCCGCGTTTAGATTAGGATCATTGGTCGAAGCTGTGAGTTTGAAATATCTAGGTCCGTATAATTTTTTAAAATGTTGTATTTTCCCTTGTGGCAGCCCTAGTCGGCCTAAGCCAGATTTGACCACCATGCACCGAGCGCAACAAGGGTCAAGGAATTGACTCAGTCCGACACGGGCTATGCCCTTCATAGTCAAATAATAGACATGATGGACTGACCCATCAGCCATTAAATTGGACATGGTGGATTGGACTCACCAGCCAATTATAAACATGGTGGATTGGACTCACCAACCGATAACGAACATGGCAGATTGGACTCGCCAGCCGGTAATGGAGATGATGGACTGACCCATCAGCCAATAAATTAGACATGTCGGATTGGACTCACCAGCCAATTACGGACATGGTGGATTGGACTCACCAGCCTATAACGGACATGGCGGATGGGACTCGCCAATCGGTATGGACATGATGGACTAACCCATCAGCTAATAAATTGGACATAGTGGATTGGACTCGCCAGCCAATTAAGGACATGGTGGATTGGACTCACCAGCCGATAACGGACATGGCGGATTGGACTCGCTAGTCGATGATGGACATGATGGACTGACCCATCAGCCAACTAATGGACATGGTGGACTGAACCATCAGCTAATAAATGGACGTGTTGGAATGGCACACCTGCCAATATTATAGATAATGATAGGGAGTTTATGGACTTGTTTTATTTAATTATATGGCTTAGTGGTTAATCACTAACGCGGAATTGCCTCCGCAAGTTAGCAGCTGGAACTAAAGACTAAGAGACGACAAGGTGGTTCTTCTACCAACTTAGGTGGTGAACAGATTATAAGCGGACTTCTCTTTTTATTTTTCTTGTGTTATAAATGTGGCTATGAGAAATGTTCCAAGACTGTGGGATAATTACTTCATGCATTGTCATTTTAAACATAAGTTCTTTTGAGTTAGAAATGCTAGACTTATTTGCTGTATTTCAATTCATGTTCTGGAATGTTACATTTACATTACCTATATTTTTAAGTAACACCCGATCTAGTTCGGGCGGGTCGTTACACGAAGAATGTTGAAATGTGTTGTAAATGATTAGGAATGTGATATGAACATGACAAAAGGCCTCTAAAGTGTTTTTGTTCGTGAAATATGAAAAATTTGAGTGCTCTGTGTCTGTTTATTATAAATTGTGAATTTATACATGTTGTGAAAAATTTTCCCACGACCTAGTTACATGGGAAACTCAGTGAGATTTTTTCTAAAAGTTTTAGTCACTTTTTAAACTTAAACTCATTCGGATCTTGTATTTGCACGAGACCAGACTTAGGAGTTTGTGCATGAATTTTGTGTGTTTTTGTTTGCACATTAGATTACCTTAGGTTTGCACTTCTAATGCTTTGAATGGTTTAGGTCCCCTTGGGGTCAATTTTGTATTTTAATAGGTTATAAATTAGCATCCCAAATTTTATCATTTTGATTCAGTTCACGAGCGGACCAAATCGAAAAAATTGGGGCGTTACACTTGGATGGTTTAGAAGGTGGAGTTCATGATTAAAACTTGTAGAAGAAGTTAGTAACTATGGAACTTCAACAATTATTAAATTGGGTCATGCATCATCTTCTTCCTCCTTCTCATTCTTGCTGGATACATGTTGATTTTCCATGCTTTGATAAGAATAACTTGTTAAACTTATTGAATTGTATATAAAACTATGATTCGAGTAGTTAGTATGTTGTTAATATGAATTAGATGCAGTTTTCTTCATATTAGACTGAATAAAGGTTGATGTTTTATTGAATCCTATATGCATGTTAAATTTTTATGTAAGTTGATGTACTAAATTAGGGTTAAAAGTATTAAAAGTATGGTAAAAACTTGAGCACTTAAAAACCCGTTTTAGTACATGATTTTATGCTTCAGTAGCATGATAACCCTAATTTTGTTTGACAAAAATCAGATCTAAAATAAAAAACATCAATAAAAATTGGATTAGAAAAGACAGTTGCTAGCTTCTAGGCATTGGAAATTTTTAAGAGTTGTTAGGGCTTACTGATAACTCACAGATTAAGTCGGTATTTTTTATAGTTTTCACTCACTATTTTCATTCCCTTGAGCTAATTTCCCTAGCAGTTTCATTAGAAAAACAAGAATTTTAAAAAATTGTATAATATTATAAATATAAGCAAATTCACTTTTGATTCTACCAAAAAGTTATCTTTTGAAGAGAGTTGGTGAAAGCTCATGCACACATGCAGAGAGGAAGTCAAACTACCCCATCAACATAGGATGGACCACTTCTAGACATATCCTAGGATGAACAATTTTGCACATAGTCAGTCCTTACATCCTTGCAACCCTCTGGACGTTCTTATACATGTCCTTGGCAAGGAAGATAGGTCAACAACTTTGCAACTCTGCACCTGCTCCCAAGCAATGAGTAGATCTACCTACACAACCCAAGCCCATAACTATGAGCCGTCAAATGGACACCTTGATGAACAAGAAAGAAACACACTTATCTAATAGTAATGATTTAAAGAGAACATCTCATGCACATTAGTTGAGAAGGAAGGTGCAAGGAAGTTACCATGATAGAGTTCTACATGACACCTCAACTAGGGTAATTGGAATTTCAGAGAACAAATTCACCAATTCAACAAGCCATTGAGGAAATAAAGGGGGAATAAGGAGACAAGACTGGAATACACTGTATGAAGAGTAATGATTGGGTTGATATGAGCTTGTTATTCTGAGATACGAAATTACAAGGAAGTTTCTGAGAAAGTGCTAAGAGATCTCCTACCTCAACTTAATATATATGCCCCCATTCATTCACTGTGAGGACACCTTCTTCCACATTTTCTCTAATATGCCACTCTTCTTCATCCATCTTCAATTCGTGAGTGCTTCATGCAGCCTATTTTGAGGTAGACCATAGTGATTTGGGATGTATGATGAATCTTAGTTGATATATAATATATCTTGTTGTTATTTTGTTACACTAGTTGCAAGTTGATTATTTTATACCAGCTCTTAATGCTTCAAAAGAGTTAGTAACTCTTGCATGAGTAAGAGATTTAATCGAGCACTAGGAATAGGTAGGTCGATGATCTCTTTGAATGAAGTAGTTTATGATTCTAATTGTATGAATATATTAAATTCATAAATAACCGTATAAGGGATTTGATCGTAAAGCACCACTCATGTCTTGCTTACACAGGAATGCAGAATGAGGCCATGGTGATAGATTGCAATAAGTAGCGGTAGCCCTTTAGAATTAAACTCATTGCCCTAGATATCAACTACAATCATGTATAACTTGATTAACATTGCATGGTGTGTTACCTATTAACTAAGTAATATTATACATTCCAAATCCAATTTTAATTAAGTAAATTATACATTCTAGATCCATTTTTAATTAAGTAAGAAAACTTTTGTTAACTTTAGCCATCATTTTGTACTTCTATGCCCTTGCAAAGTTTCTCTAAATTAGTTTAGTTGCACTAGTTTCCCATCCATGCTCACTTTGGGCAGATCAGAGTAGACTCGTACTAGCTCATCTTTACAATCCTACATACACCCTATAATTAGCTTACTAAGTATAATAAATCTGGTTATCAATAATTGTGCAAAAACATCAAATCTCCATGAGAATGATCTCACTCATCACTCTATTACAAGGATTTGTTTTGTTTTCATCTCTGTTGATAGCTACATTTTAGAGGACATATTTAGTTTATGTTTTGGGGTAGTATATGCAATTGAGAGGCCATGACCCAATCATAGTCATTCTTTTGTTGGTTCGTATATGCAATTTAGAGGTCAGGGTCCAATCATAGTCATTCTTTTACTGATTGCTCTGTCATTGTTTGAGTTTTGGTTGTCTAATAATAGTCGAACTTATGTATCTACTTATCATTTTTAAGGGAGTCAACCAGAAGGACTATCCCATTTTGACCCTTAGATAGAGAAAACTTTTCTAAGGACCAAAAGAGAACAAAAGCAAGCCATGTCTCAAATATTTAACCAGCAAAATTTTGGGAATCAGAACATTGGAGAACAAGTTTTTGTTAACCAAAATCTGGTGGAGCAAAACCCTATGGAATAGCCCTTTGTAAACCAGATTATGGGCAACCAACCAAAGCTAGCACCTCAGAATTTGTAAAACCCCAGTTTCGGCTTAGGGTTTTACCGGCTTGTAGGTTGCCCGGTTTGGGCAAGTCTCGAGTTGGATCTGTAACACCCCAAATCCAGTTCATGCTCGAGAACAGAACCGGAATGTCACTGGTCCCGGTTAGGTCAGATAACCTGAACCCAACCCTGCAGACATACTCTTGGTGTCTCCAGATGGGATGCCAATTGCTATGCATGGATGAATGCACAAATATAAACCAAACATGCTACTACATGGATGACATGTCAACCAATTCACAACGATGAAAATTGATAAGATTCATAAAATAAGACAAACTAAGTTTCCTTTAAAAGTGCAATTAAGGGCCACCCTGTCAAATCAATATATATACGTATATAAATAATTAATAAAACATTCACACAATAAATTCATTCAATTATGTAATTCATTTCTGTATTGAGTCTGGACACAACTGCTGATTACCTTCATCTTACCTAATTGAACTGGGTCTTGACCCATCTATGCATTCTATTCACATTTTTCATTAATTCTAGGCCTTGACTTACATGATGTACCTATTCAATGTAACGACCCACCCTAACTGGACCGGGTGTTACTTAAAATATAATTGATATAAACATAACTTCAAGAACATGAATTCTAATATGACAATAAGTCTAGAGTTTATAAATTATAAAAATAAGACATGTTCTGATAGCATGTGACAATGCATAAAATAAACTAACTCAAAGTCTCACAGTCTCGGTCCTGTTTCCCATAGCCACTTTTATAACACAAGAAAAATAAAAGGAAGTCCAATTTATTATTGATTCACCATACCTAGGTTGGTAAAAAAAATACCAACCATACTTTTATTCTTCAGTCCAAAGCTGTTCACCTGCGAAAGCAATTCCGCTTTAGTGATAAAATCACTAAGCCGCATAATTAAATGAAACAAGTCAATATAATCCCTATTATCATTTCATGAGACTTTTAGTTGTTATGAGCCTATGCCGAGCTCTTAATATGTTGGGAGGCGTGGTCATCCTATCCAACTACCATCCCATGCATGCACCTACACGATATGTGGCCCACGGCCTGTTGTTACCGATATTTGCTATTGACTCACCCTCTCGGTATTACTAATTATTTAAAATTTTCAACTCAAAAAATGTTCGAACTGTATTTATTTTCATTATGCTATTTAGGTTCTTTTTAGATGATTATAGTTTAATAAACCATTTTCTACCTTATTAACTCGTTATTAACATAATTACTTTATTTACCTAGTATTAAATTTAATATGGTAAAGGTGAAATCTTTATTTTGTTAATCACTTATAACCATCCGATTTAAAATTAATCTCTTGTAGTATGCAGATTAATTATCAGTCGTTTATCATTACCGTATTTTAATTACTTGTGGCGATTTTGTACAATAATTAATTAGTTTATACCCATTAGAATAATAATTTTTAAGGATTTATTACGAGTTAATATTATTTTTAACTCAAGTTGGTGTCGAGTCAAGCATATATTATAGATCTGCCATCTTCTTCTTCCCCACACTCTTCCCTTCTCCAAACCTCATCTTTGCACCAAAACCAGACCACGACCTTCACTAATTGCTTCCCCAACAATTCAATTGATCAATCATATTGAGCATCCCAACACAGCATCAACAACAACATAAAATCAGCAAGCGAGGAAGCCTCAAGTGCGTGCTTTACAGCAGCTATCCAAGGCGACACCGCCCTACACCAAGGTGCACGACGCCGGCCCGCAGCACCGCAGGGAATGCAAGGCGACACTGTCCGGCCAGCAGCTCCGCCAGGAACGCTTCCCTTCTCCCTGCACGACAACCCACAACATCAAGGCAAGCGCTGTCTTGACAAGCATCGAAGGAATTCCCCACAGCAGTCCTCACCCCATGCACAGAAATCACAAGACGCTAGGGACTGCAACATAATTATCCTAACCCAACCGATTACATAGTATAGGACGTAGATGCAGCAACAGCAAAACAAAATGACCATGAATTGATGAAACAAAAGTAATTTGCATGGCGGTCATGAATTGATGAAGCAGCAAAATTTTACATGAAGATCATGAATCCATGAAACTAAGAGTAGGAGATAGGAAGGATGCCCAAGCAAGGAAGAAGCCGGCTCTAGAAGAGGAGAAGAAGATGAGAGTAGATGGCTAGGGTGAGGAAGAGGAGAAATAGGTGGCTAGGGTGAGGATGACGCCCCATCACAAAAATATAAAATGAAAATGACGGCTAGGGTCTGGCAAAACACCCCAACACCAGTATTTTATTTAACCGGGTAACGGGGCAAAGAATAAAATATAATACTTAACCGGGTAGAGAATTTAATATAACAATAATATAATAATAATAACACTTTCTCCAATGTTCGATCCTTCCCCGACTGAGTCGAATATATTTTTTTGTTTTGTTGAATATATATATATATATATATATATATATATATTTCATAGAATTTTATGCCATGAATAGGCTAGAGTATTTCCTCCCCATTTCTTGTTCATTCTCCCATGTAGCTTCCTCTCACCCTTTGATTTTTCCACAATACTTTTGCCAAAGGAATTTCCTTCCTCCTGAGTGTCTTTATTTCTCTTGCCAGGATGCGAATCGGCTTTTCCTCGTAGGTTAAATTTGATTGTAGCTCTAAGTCTTCAAAATTTGTGATTATATGATCCTCATCTTGTACATATTTCTTTAGCATTGACACATGGAAAACATTGTGTACTCCAACTAGGCTTGGTGGCAATACTAATATATATGCACAATTTCTAAATCAATGCAAGATTGGGAACAATCCAATGAATCTTGGCTTCAACTTCCCTGATGTTCTAAATCTGATCACCCCCTTCCTAGGAGATGTCTTTAGGTACCCAAACTCCCCAACTTGGAACTCTAGGTCCTACCTTTGAGTATCAACATAACTCTTCTGTCGATCCTGAGCTGCCTTAAGCCTTTGCTGAATGAGTTTCACCTTTTCAGTTGCTTTCCTTACCATCTCTGGCCCGACTATAACTGCCTCAGTAGACTCCGACCAGCACGATGGAGACCTATAGGGCTTACCATATGAGGCTTCAAATGGTGCAATCCCTATACTGGCTTGATAAGAGTTATTGTAGGTGAATTCAGTCAAGGCTAAGTGTTTATCCTAGTCATCTCCCCAGTTAAGAATGCATGCTTGCAACAAATCTTCCAAAGTTTGAATAGTCCTCTCACTCTACAATCAGTTTGGGGATAATATGCTATACTTAACTTGATTTGGCTCTCAATGGCTTTTTTGAAAGCTTCCCAGAAATGTGAGGTGAATAGGGGATCTCGGTCGGAGATTATCTCCTATGGAATGTCATCCAACTTGACAATATTGTCGATATACAATCCTGCCAGGTATTCTGTAGTTCTTATTGATTTCGTGGGGATGAAGTGAGCTACCTTAGTTAGTCTCCAAGTTGGTATTTCTAAAGGTTGCAATAGTCCTCCAGGTAGTTGATGTTGGGCTTTGATCTGTTGGCAAGTCAGACACTTGGAGACAAAATCCACAACATCCCTCTTCATCCCAATCCACCGGTAGGTTCGCTTTAAATCCTGATACATTTTAGTAACTCCAGGGTGTATCGAGAACTTTGAACGATGAGCCTCCTCCAAGATATTCCACCTCAGTGCATCATCCTTGGGTATACACAACCTTCCTCTAAATCTGATCACTCTATTGGAATCATCTCCTCATCACCCATTTGTGCTAGCTTAACACGATCAACCAAATCGTTGGAAATAACCAAATTTTCCAGAAACCTTGTTAGTTGCTCCACAGGGTTGATAGCCACCACTTCTACTGACATGGCCCACAGTCTAGCTAGCTGTTGACCTTTGTCCACGTTGCCCTTCTGACTCAACGCGTCTGCTACAACATTCGCTTTCTCTAGTTGGTATAAAATTTGGAAGTTGTAGTCCTTCAAATACTATAGCCACCGCCTCTGTCGAAGGTTAAGGTCATTCTGGTTGAAGATATACTTCAAACTCTACTGGTCAGTGAAGACTTTGAACTGGGCTCCATAGAAGTAGTGTCTCCAAATCTTCAGGGGAAAACCACTGCTGCTAGTTCCAAGTCATGGGTTACATAATTTTGCTCATGATTCTTCAATTGACGAGAGACATAGGCAACCACTTTACCACCCTGCATAAGGACACATCCTAAACCCAACAGGGATGCATCACTGAAGATTGCGAATCCTTCATTACCATTTGGCAATGTCATGACTGGTGCAGTTGTTAGACTCATCTTTAGAGATTGGAAGCTCTCCTCACACTTACTACTCCATTCGAACTTGACTCCCTTCCTTGTGAGCTTGGTCATTGGTGATGCTACTAAGGAGAAGTATTTAATGAATTTCCTGTAGTAACCCGTTAGGCCAAGAAAGCTTCTGATGTCAGTGACTGACTTGGGTTGTGGCCAATTAGTGACTGCTTTCACCTTAGATGGATCCACTAAAACTCCGGCCTTTGAGATAATATGACCTAGGAAGTTCACCTCCTTAGACCAGAAGTCACACTTTGAGAACTTGGCGAATAGTTGATTTCTTTTAGAACTTGAAGAGTAATGGATAGGTGCTTCACATGCTCTTCTTCATTATTTGAGTAGACCAAAATGTCATCCACAAACACGATGATAAACTTGTCCAAGTATGCATGAAATATTGTGTTCATTAGTGACATAAAGGCCGCTGGTGCATTGGTTAGACCGAAAGGCATAACATGAAACTCATAATGTCCATACCGAGTTCGAAAAGCCATTTTCTGTATATCATATTCCTTTACACGCAATTGGTGATAACCAGACCACAAGTCTATCTTGGAAAATACTCCGACTGTTTTTAGCTGGTCAAACAAGTCATCAATCCTTGGTAAGGGGCACCGATTCTTGGCTGTCACTTGATTGAGTTTGTGATAGTCAATACATAGCCGAAGTGATCCATCTTTCTTTTTTAGAAAAAGAACAGGGGCTGTAACACCCCGTTTCGGCTCACCCGTGAACCGACCCGGAAATGTCACCGGCGACCGAACCGTTCGTTAATCTACTAGATTCGGTTAAGCCGACCAGGATCTACTCTCGGCGTCTCAAGATGAAGATGCAAATATGAAATGCATGAATGAGAACGATTGGGTTCTAACGTGGTCCTACATGCATGCTGTGATGTACAAGCAAAAACAAGACAAAATAATAAATGAGAAACCAAAAGAAAATATATAATATTTTATGAAAATACGATAACACATAATAATCTACCATGACATTAAATCATTATCTCATTCATTTTTACCCGAGCCGAGTCTGAACTCCAAGGCTCCCTACTCATTCATATTTATCAGTTCGTTTCATAACAAGTAATTCATCAAGACAAAAACATTGTAATAATCATCCACACAGCATTAAACAACCATCATTATACATTACACGCGGCAGGTACATGTGTGCGCGGTTCCGTGCTGCTCCTCCGCAGTCCCGACAGCTTTCATCGCTCGCATTCCTCACCTACATATATATAGAAAAACCGTCAGTAACGAGTGTTACCGGCCCGGAAAATAACTAATATCAATCTGGCACAGGAGAGCAAACTCTCCTGTTGAATCAAAACCATATACTTCCTCAAGAACTCTCATCAGGGCACATACGGGAGCCGTCGTCGTCGGGCCGTCGCCCTCGGGTCGACAGCGTCCCCCTATCTTTCTCATTCTCATACCTTGGCCATTTCTCTATTGCTTCTCGCATCAAATTTCATTCCTTACCGCCCTCTGCACCTTCCATATTACTCCTGGCCTTGAGCACAAAGGCCGAGCACTCTCAGGCAGTCGCCTTCAGTACCCTTTGAACCACAAGTCTAGACATGCGCTGCATTGCAGTACCCGTAAACCTCCACACTTCTCCGGGTTTGAGGAACTCAAAGGTGGAGTTGTCCGGATCCTTCGGGAACGAAGTGGGTTCTCCCCAGCTCCAGAGCCCGCTCTTCCGGGCACACGCCCTATCTGAAGACGTGGCCGCAAGTAACCCTCATTCCATCTCTCACCGAAAACACGAAAACTATATATATATAGGCCTGGGTTGGGATTTATACAATAGGCCCGAAGGCATCGTGAGCTGGATCTGAAGTTCGAAAACAAACTCGAGGGATCTCATCCTCGAGGGTTATTAATCCGAAATAAAACTGTTGGCTAAATGGCCCGAGTTAAGTGGGATCCGATAAAACGCCACTTAACTCGTCCTGCACATGATAAATCAAATATACAATAGAATAGCGTAAAACAGAGAACGAGTC
>JAURVB010007076.1:0-17012 GCA_033002965.1 Piper betle
CAATGTGGCAACGTTCTGCTGCAATAGGTGCTGTAATGGACGTTCAGAGGGGTACACACCGGGTTGTGCTTCGTCGATAGGATCATGTGGTTCCTTCACAGCAGTTCAGACCACCGGAACAGTCCACAATGGATGACCTTCTCGCCGGAATTCATTGTGGTGAAGTGCAGAAGTGGGGAGAACGACCATACTACATGCAACGTCCAAAGGTGGCCAATCTTTCCAGTTTTGATGCCAGCCTGAGGTCGTGGAACATCTGAATTGGAGCAAGGTGAAAGAAAGGAGGGGTCTTGAGGCTGGGAGAAGACGGCGTCTGGGATCGCTGCTGTAAAACACGCACATGAGGCTTCCTCGCTTGCTGATTTTACCTTGTTGTTGATGCTTTGTTGGGATGTTTAGATGGTGGTCCAATTGGGTGCCAAGATAAGGGTTGGAGGAGAGGGACAAACCTGTTTTTGGAGAAGACAAGAATGGCGACGGGAAGAAGAAGAAGAAGAAGACGAAGAAGAAGGAGGGTGGCAGTTTTGTAAATATTGGTTGACTCGATACTGACTCGAGTTAAAAAATAATAATACTAGCAAGTAATAAATCTTTAAAAATAATCATTTTAATGGGTTATGGTTAAAGTCGTTAAACTAATTAATTATTAGACGAAATTGACATGGACATAAATAATAAAAAATACGGTAATGATAACGGTCGATAATTAATCGGCATACTATAAGTGATTAATTTTAAATTGGATGTTTATAAGGGGATTAATAAAATAAAGAAATTACCTTTACCATATTAAATTTAATATTAGGTAAATAAAGTGATTATTTTAATAACGAGTGAGTAAGGTAGAAAAGGGGCTATTAAAATATAATCGGGTGAAAATCACAAGTGTCGAACCTAAATAGTATAATGAAAATAAATGAAGTTTCAAACTTTTTTTAATTGAATAATTTTAGATAATTGTATTAGTAATATCTTTGAATTAGAATAATGTAAATTAATTTAATTAATTTAATCGAACAAATTAATTAATTAAATTGCTACAAATAATAGTAGCGATTAAAAATTATAACTATAAACTAAATCATTAAGATCGGGGTTAAGTAATTATCACCGCAAAGGAAAATTAAATACTTGTTTATTAGTAATAATTATTTTATCAACTGTTAGGTATTAATTATGATTTAGATAATTAATTTTAAATGTAAAGTAGGACTTAAATAATTATGTCACATGAATAATTAATTATCTCACTAGATTTGTTGATAATTTAATATATAATATTTTTAAAAATGATATATATATTAGATATTTAGTTGCATGCATTCCTACTCGAATAAAATTATACTTAATGTATAATTTTAAGTTCTCGATCAGATTAGGATCGTTGGTCGCAGTTGCGAGTTTGAAATATCTAGGTATGTATAATCATTTGAAATCATGTATTTTCCCTTGTTGGCAGCCCTGGTCGGCCTGAGCCTAGATTCGACCACCATGTTGTAATGCAATCGGGGTCAAGGAATTGACTCAGTCCGACATGGGATCGCACCTTTAAAATTACTATGTATGTCCGTATAATTATTTGAAAATGTTTCATTGTCCGTATAATTATTTTAAATGTTGTATTTTCCCAAACTGGTATAATTATATAAAATGTTGTATTTCCCCAAACTGGTATAACTATATGAAATGTTGTATTTTCCCAAACCGGTAGCCTTGTCGGCACTAATCTCAAAAATGAATTGGGAGACCACCTAATCTCAAAATGAGCTGGGAGACAATTTCTAATATCAGAATGAACCAGGAGACCATGACTAATCTCAAAAGGAATTGGGAGACCACCTAATCTCAGAATGAGTTGGGAGATTGTTCAAGCACACTTCAAAAGTTGATCCTCTATTGGTGTCTTTACTTTCTATGCTTCATTGGTGTCTTTACTTTCTATAAACCTATATCTTGCCACATAGCAAACTATAATTCATTGGTACAATATATTTTTTCATGAGTTAAGCATTGCCACTCATATGAATAGCTTAAGCATTTGTTTTTTCATGACTTAAGCTTTTAGGGCTCTATCCATGCCCCACCGCTATCTAGTGAGGTTGGCAACATGCATGCTTCAGGAGGAAGCATCTTACTGGTGGAATCCATGGAAAAACCACATTCCATCAACGTCGAGTTGTTTTGTGAGGGTTGAAAGTCTTTTTGGCTAACTTAGTTGAGTCTTAGTCCAAACTCAAAGAGCTGTCCATGATTCCTGTGGTAGCAGAGTTTCCCGATGTATTCCTAAATGAACTTCCAGGGTTACCTCCTAAGCGGGCAGTGGAGTTCGCCATTGACCTAGCACCTGGAATAACACCAATATCTAAAGCACCATACTGCATGGCTCCAGTAGTACTCAAGGAGTTAAAGAGTCAACTAGAAGAGTTGTTGCAGGTAGGTTTCATCTGACCAAGTATTTCACCCTGGGAAGCCCTTGTTCTATTTGTAAGGAAGAAAGATGGATCACTTCAGCTGTGTATTGACTATTGACAACTCAATCAGGTGACAGTCAAGAATCAGTATCCCTTACCTAGGATTGATGACTTGTTTGATCAGCTAAAAATAGCCGGAGTATTTTCTAAGATAGACTTGTGGTCTGGTTATCACTAGTTGCGAGTAAAGGAGTCAGACATACAAAAACTAGCTTTACGTAACATGGATATGGACATTATGAGTTTCTGGTCATGCCTTTTGGTCTAACAAATGTACCAGCGGCCTTTATGTCACTCATGAAGCACAGTATTCCATGCATACTTGGACAAGTTTATCATCGTGTTTGTGTACGACATTCTGGTCTATTCAAATAATGAAGAAGAGCATGTAGCACCTAGCATTACTCCTCGTTGCATGAACATTAACGTCACCAAGTTCTCAAAGTGTGACTCTGTTGAACGAGGTGGACTTCCTAGGTCATATTATCTCAAAGGCCGGAATTGCAGTGGATCCATCATAAGTGAAAGCAGTCACTGATTGGCCACAACCCAAGTCAGTCACTGACATCAGAAGCTTTCTTGGCTTAGCAGGTTACTACAGGAAATTCATTCAAGACTTCTTGTTAGTAGCATTGCCGATAACCAAACTCACAAGGAAGGGAGTCAAATTCAAATGGAGTACTAAGTGTGAGGAGAGTTGCCAGTCTCTAAAGAAGAGTCTAACAACTACACCAGTCTTGACACTGCCAAATGGTAATGAAGGATTCGTAGTCTTCAGTGATGCGTCCCTGTTGGGTTTAGGATGTGTCCTTATGCAAGGTGGTCAAAGTGGTGACCTATGCCTCTCATTAATTGAAGAATCATGAGCAAAATTATGCAACCCATGACTTGGAACTGGCAGCAGTGGTTTTTGCCACTAAAGATTTGGAGACACTACTTGTATGGAGCCCAGTTCGAAGTCTTCACTGACCACAAGAGTTTGAAGTATATCTTCACCCAGAATGACCTTAACCTTCGACAGAGGCGGTGGATAGAATATTTGAAGGACTATGACTTCCAAATCTTATGCCATCCAGAGAAAGCGAATGTGGTAGCCGATCGCATTGAGTCGGAAGGGCAAGGTGGATAAAAGTCAGCAGCTAGCTAGACTTTGAGCCATGTTAGCAGAAGTGGTAGCTATCAACCTCGTGGAGCAACTAACAGGCTTACTGGAAAATTTGGTTATTTCCAATGATTTAGTTGATCGTGTTAAGCTAGCACAAATGGGTGATGAGGAGCTGAATGAAATGTTGGACAAGACTCCTGCCATTGTGGCTGATTCCAATAGTGTGATCAGATTTAGAGGAAGGTTGTTTGTACCCAAGGATGATGCACTGAGGCAGAATATCTTGGAGGAGGCTCATCGCTCAAAGTTCTCAATACACCCTTGAGTTACTAAAATGTATTAGGATTTAAAGCGAACCTACTGGTGGATTGGGATGAAGAGGGATGTTGTGGATTTTGTCTCCAAGTGTCAGACTTGCCAATAGATCAAAGCCCAACATCAACTACCTGGAGGACTATTGCAACCTTTAGAAATACCAACTTGGAAATGGGAGTGTGTCACATGCAATTTTATTGCAAAGCTCCCAAGGACTCAGAAGAAGCATGACTCCATATGGGTGGTTGTGGACCGACTAACTAAGGTAGCTCACTTCATCCCCACAAAATCAATGAGGACTGCAGAATACCTGGCAGGATTGTATGTCGACAATATTGTCAAGTTGCATGGGATTCCAAAGGAGATAGTCTTCGACTGAGATCCCCTATTCACCTCACATTTCTGGGAAGTTTTCCAAAAGCTATGGGAACCTAATCAAGCTGAGTACAACATATCATCCCCAAACTGATGGTCAGAGTGAGAGGACTATTCAAACTTTGGAAGATTTGTTGAAGAGCTTGCATTCTTGACTGGGGAGGTGACTGGGAGAAACACTTAGCCTTGGCTAAATTTACCTACTATAACTCTTACCAAGCCAGAATAGGGATGGCACCATTTGAAGCCTTATACGTAGGCCCTGCTGGTCTCCATCGTGCTAGCTGTAGTCTACATGAAGCAGTTAAAGTCGGGCCAGAGATGGTGAGAGAATCAACTGAAAAGGTGAAACTCATTTAGCAAATGCTTAAGGCAGCTCAGGATCGACAGAAGAGTTAGGCTAATACCTCGAAGGAGGGACCTAGATTCCCATGTTGGGGAGATTGTAAAGACTGCAAAAAAAAATAATAATATAATAACAAATTCGACTCGGTCTAGGAGGGATCAAACGTTGGATTATTATTAATATATTATTATTATACTTTATTCTCTACCTGCTTACCCAGTTATATTTTATTCTCTACCTGGTTACCCGGTTAAATGAAATACGGGTGTTGGGGTGTTTTCTCATACCCTTGCCATCATTTTCACTTCATTTTGTGACGGGGCATCATCTTCACCTTAGCTACCTTCATTCTCTCATCTTCTTCACCTCTGCCAGTGCTGGCTTCCTCCTTGCTTAGGTATTCTTCCTATCTCTCTATTCTTAATTTTCATGCACGCATATTTTGAATTGATAATAAGCTTGATAATCATAAGAATTAAACTCTCAAATCAACAAGAAAGAAAAAAACTAAACTGAAAACTGAATCCCATCCATGGCCGAGGAGTCTGAAATTTTGGCATGATGGGCGTATTATAAACAAGAATTTCAAGGCAGCCCTCACACCCCCAACGGCCTCTCTGGCTGCTGGGTCGAAGGGGTGGCATCGCCTTGTTCCTGGCTTTCCGATGGGTGGCGGAATTACACCTGTTAGTGGGTGGAATTGCAAGGGGGAAGAAGGTGGCGGTGTTCCTCTGAAACAGATGCTGTCATGGTAGCTTCAGAGGGTAGATGCCGGTTGTTCTTTGTCGACAACATCAGGGGTCCATTGCAACAGTTCCTATCGCCGGCACAGGCCACTACAGACGACCTTCTCACTGGAATTCATGGCGGCGAAGGTTCAGATGTGGGAGAACAATCCTCTTCCCTCCGTCGTCCAAAGGTGGCCGAACTTCCTATTTTGATGCCGGCCTGAGGTAGCTGAACCTCTGAATTGGAGCAAGGTGCAAGAAAGAAGTGGTCTTGAGGCTAGGAGAAGAAGGACAGGTCTGGTTTGGTGCAAGGACAGAGTTTGGAGAAGAGAAGAATGTGGGGAAGAAGAAGATGGAAATTCTGTAAATTATGCTTGACTCGATACGGCTCGAGTTAAAAAATAAGACTAACTCGTAATAAATCTTTAAAAATAATTATTCTAATTGGTTATGGGTTAAAGTTGCAAAAATAATTAATTGTTGTACGAAATCGCCATAAGTAATAAAAATATAGTAATGATAAACGGTCGATAATTAATCAGCGTAGTACAAGCGATTAATTTAAATCGGATGGTTATAAGTAATTAATAAAATAAAAATATTACCTTTACCATATTAAATTTAATATTACGTAATTAAAGTGATAATTTTAATAAAGTGTCAGTAATATAAAAAATGGGTTATTAAACTATAATCGTGTAAAAATCACAAGCGTTGAATAAATAAAGTCCGGAATGTTACATCTACGTTACCTATATTTTTAATTCATGTTTGATGTATTTCAATTCATGTTCTGGAATGTTACATCTACGTTACCTATATTTTTAAGTAACATCCGGTCCGGTTCTGGCGAGTTGTTACAAAATAAATAAAGTCCAAACATTTATTGAGTTGAATAATTTAAAATAATTGTATTAGTAATATCTTTGAATTAGGATAATACAAATCATTTTAAATAATTTAATTTAAAGACATAATTAATTAAATTGCTATTAATAAAGATAATGATTAAAGATTAAAACCGTAAATTAAATCGTCAAGATCGTGGTTAAGTAATTATCATCTCAAAGGAAAATATACTAATAATAGTAATTAAATACTTGAATACTTGTTTATAAGTTAATAATTATTTTATCATTAGCGAAGTGTGAATTATGATTTAGATAATTAATTTTAAATGTAGAGTAGGACATAAATGATTATGTCACATGAATAAATTAATATTTAATATTGTTGATTGTTGCATGCTTTATGTTGTCGAATTTTAATAATGATATATATTGGTCATCTAGTTGCATGCATTTCTACTCAAATAAAATTATACTTATGTATAATTTTATGTTCTCGTTCAGATTAGGATCATTGGTCACAGTTGCAGGTTCACTTACGAACTATTGAGGCCCGTATAATTATTTGAAATGTTGTATTTTCTATTTTTGGAAGCCCTGGTCCGCCTGAGCCCAGACTCGACCACCATGCACCGAGTGCGACTGGGGTCAAGGAATTGACTCAGTCCGACACGGGGCCGCACCCTTTAAAATTATTATGTAGGAGTCTTGGTCGACTGGAGTTCATAACTAACCACCATGTGCCAAGCGCAACCGGGTTTGGACTTAATTCGACACAAGGCAGCACCCCATAAAAGATTTAAATACCTGAACCCTGACCGAAAGAGGTGATAGGGCGCAATGGCGTAAGACGGCACATTATGCACTTGTGATACTGAGAGGGTGAGCAATGGCAAATATGGGTACTACAGGCCGTGGGCCACGTAACGTGTGTACGCATGCATGGTATGGTAGCTGGATGGGGTGGCCACCCCTCCCAGCATATTAAGAGCTCGGGATCGGCTCAAAACAACTAAAAGTCATGTGAAATGATATTAGGGATTATATTAACTTGTTTTATTTAATTATGCGTCTTAGGGGTTTCATCACTAACGCGGAATTGCCTCCGCAGGTGAATAGCTTTGGACTGAAGAATAAAAATGTGGTTGGTGTTTCTTTTATCAACCAAGGTTTGGTGAATTGATAATAAATTGGACTTCCTTTTTATTCTCTTGTGTTATAAATGTGGCTATGGGAAAAGGTCCGAGATTGTGGGATTTTAAGTTAGTTTATCTTATGCATTGTCACATGCTATTAGAACATATTATATTTTTATGATTTATAAATTTTCTAGACTTACGGTGTTGTCATTCATGTTCATGAATAGTATGTTTACAACATTTAACTTTTTAAGTAACACCCGGGCCGGTTAGGGCGGGTTGTTACAGGTTTCCGGTCCCGGGCCAAAGAAGGTCGTGGGCTGGGGTTAGCAGCAGGCCAAGACTAGGGACGTTGGTTAGGCTGCCGGTCACAGGCCAAAGCAAGGTCATGGGCTGGGGTTAACAATGGGCCAAGTGTAGGAATTTTGGGGAAGAAATTTCTTAAGGTGGGTGGATTGTGAGATCCCTCAACTTAATCCCACATCTAATACATACTGGGAGAAGATCCTGTTTGTAATACATACTGGGAGAAGATCCTGTTTGTAAGTGAAAATGGCCATTGACTCACCCTCTCGGTATCACAAGTGCATAATGAGCCATCTTACGCCATTGCGCCCTATCACCCCTTTTGGCATGGGCGCATGTATTCAATATTTCAGGGGGTGTGCTACCCTACGTCGAATTGAGTCGACCCAGGTTGCGCTCAGCGCATGGTGGTCGGTTATGAACTCAAGTCGATCAAGACTCCCACATAGTAATTTTAAAGGGTGCGGCTCCATGTCGGACTGAGTCAATTCCTTGATCCCGGTTGCACTCGGTACATTGTGGTCGAATATGGGCTCAGGCCGACCAGGGCTCCCAAAAAGGGAAAATACAACATTTCAAATAATTATACTGATCTCGATAGTTCTTAAGTGAACCTGCTACCATTACCAACGATCCTAATCAGAATGAGAATATAAAATTATACATAAGTATTATTTTATTTGAGTAGAAATGCATGCAACTACATGACTAATATATATATATATATATCATTATCAAAATTCGACAACATAAAGATGCAACATTCAACAATCTTAAATATTAAATTATTCATGAGACATAATCATTTAAGTCCTACTTTACACTTTAAATTAATTATCTAAATCATAATTCACACTTCACTAATGGTAAATTAATTATTAAATTATAAACAAGTATTCAAGTATTTAATTACTATTATTAGTATATTTTCCTTTGAGATGATAATTACTTAACCATGATCTTGACGTTATAATTTACAGTTTTAATCTTTAATCATTATCATTATTAATAGCAA
This sequence comes from Piper betle, assembly GCA_033002965.1. NCBI lineage: Eukaryota > Viridiplantae > Streptophyta > Magnoliopsida > Piperales > Piperaceae > Piper > Piper betle. The sequence goes on from JAURVB010007076.1 coordinate 8,649, forward strand.
TTTAATTTATTAAGTCGTTCAATTAAATTATTTAAAATGATATGTATTTTCCTAATTCAAAGATATTACTAGTACAATTATTTTAAATTATTCAACTCAATAAAGGTTCAAACTTTATTTATTTTCATTATGATATTTAGATTCAACGCTTGTGCAACGACCCGCCTTAACTGGAGCGGGAGTTACTTAAAATATAATTGATGTGAACATAACTTCAAGAACATGAATCTAATACGAAAATAAGTGTTGAATTTATAATTCATAAAAAAAAATAAAACATGTTCTGATAGCATATGGCAATATATAAAATAACTGTTCCACAGTGTCGGACTGTTTCCCATAGCCAAAATTATAACATAATAGAATAAAAAGGAAGTCCATTTTATTATCAATTCACCAAACTTAGGTTGGTAAAAGATTCACCAGCACACTTTTAGTCCTCAGTCCAAAGCTACCTACCTGCAGAGGCAATTCCGCGTTAATGACAAAACCAGTAAGCCGCATAATTAAATAAAACAAGTAAATATAATCCCAATTATCATTTCAAGAGACTTTTAGTTGTTTTGAGCCTATGCTCAGCTCTTAATATGCTGGGAGGGGTGGCCACCCTATCCAGCTCTAATCCCATGCATGCGCACACACGTTACATGGGCCATAGCCTGTAGTTACCGATATTTGCCATTGATTCACCCTTTCGATATCAGAAGTGCATAATGAGCCGTCTTGCGCCATTGCGTCCTATCACCACTTTCGGCATGGGGGCAGGTATTCAACCTTACAGGGGATGCTGCCCTGCGTCGAATAGAGTCGACCCCGGTTGCGCTCAGCGCATGGTGGTCGGTTATGAACTCAAGTCGACCAAGACGCCACATAGTAATTTTAAAGGGTGTGGCCCCGTGTTGAACTGAGTCAATTCCTTGACCCCGGTTGCATTTGGTGCATGGTAGTCGAATCTGAGCTCAGGCCGACTAGGGTTGCCAAAAAGGGAAAATACAACATTTCAAATAATTATATAGACCTAGACCAACGATCCTAATCTGAATGAGAAAATAAAATTATACATAAGTATAATTTTATTCGAGTAGAAATGCATGCAACTACATGACAAATATATATCATGATTAAAGTTCAACAATATTAAATATTAAATTATTCATGTGACATAATTATTTAAGTCATTCTGTACATTTTAAATTAATTATCTAAATTATAATTCACACTTAACAAATGATAAAATAGTTATCAACTTGTCAACAAATATTTAATTCTATTATTACTATATTTTCTTTCGGTTATAATTTTTAATCGCTATCATTATTCATAGCAATTTAATTAATTAAGTTGTTCAATTAAATTATTTAAAAGCATTTGTATTATTCTAATTCAAATATATTACTAAGACAATTACTTTAAATTATTCAACTCAATAAAGTTTCAAACTTTATTTATTTTCATTATGCTATTTAGGTTCAACGCTGGTTATTTTTACACAATTATAGTTTAATAACCCATTTTCTACCTTATTAACTAGTTATTAAAACAATCACTTTATTTACCTGGTATCAAATTTAATATGATAAAGGTGAAATTCTTTATTTTATTAATTACTTTTAACATTCCGATTTAAATTAATCGCTTCTAGTACATTGATTAATTATCGACCGTTTATCATTACCGTATTTTTATTACTTATGGTGATTTCGTACAATAAGTAATTATTTTAGCAACTTTAACCCATAACCCATTAGAATGATTATTTTTAAAGATTTATTATGAGTTAATATTATTTTTAACCCGAGCCGGTGTCGAATCAGGTATTATTATTTTTTTGTTTATGCTATTTGCTACCTTAGGCCGGCCTCCACGGATACAAACATCAAAGGTGCCAACTTCAGCCACTGATTTGATCTCTTGCACCTTGCTACAACGTTAATGCACCCGAGGCTTCGCTACCCTCAGGACTGGCGTCCGACCAGGCGAGATTGGCCATAATTGGAATGATCGCCGCCCTGTTTCGCGGCGAGGAGGTCACCCACGGGGGATTGTTTGCCGATAGGAATAGGGTTTTTTTCTTGGCTTGCAATCATCCGCTGCAATGGATCCCCGGCGAAGGTTGCTTGTGATTTCCTATCTAGCCGAACACGAGAACTCGTTTGCCATGCCAAGGATTCCAGTCTTATAAAATTTAGTTTCATTCTTTTCTTATTGATTTAAAACTTTAATTCCCATGATTAACAAGCTTATTATCATTTCAAAATATGCATGCATGAAAATTAAGAATAGGGAGATAGGAAGAATACCTAAGCAAGGGAAGAAGCTGGCTTCTGAAGAGGAGAAAGAAATGAGAGAATAAGGTGAAGTTGATGTCCCCTCACAAAATATAAAATGAATATGATGGCGAGGGTGTATGAAAACACCCCACTCCCGTATTTCATTTAACCGGGTAACCGGGTAGAGAAATAAAATATAACCGGGTAATCGGGTAGAGAATAAAATATAACAATCATATAATAATAATAATAATAATAATAATAATAATAATCCAACCTTCGATCCTTCCCAGACCAAGTCGAATATTTTATTTTCTTTCTTTTTTCACATTCTTTACAACTTTTGATTTTTACACGATTATATTTTAATAACCCATCTTCTACTTTACTGACTCATTATTAAAATAATCATTTTATTTACCTACTATTAAATATGATATGGTAAAGGTGAAATTTTTATTTCATTAATCACTTATGACCATCCGATTTAATTTAATAGCCGATAAGGATTTATTACGAGTAAATGTAACCCATAACCATTAGAATAATAATTTTTTAAGGATTTATTACGAGTTAGTATTATTTTTTTAACTCGAGCCGTGTCGAGTCAAGTAATATTTACAAGTTTGCCACCTTCTTCCCCGACGAGCCTTCTCTTCTCCAACCTTGATCTGGGCACAAAACCAGACCCGTCCTTCCTGCACCCAGCCTCAAGATAACTACTTTCTTGCACCTTGCTCCAATTCAGAGGTTCAGCTACCTCAGGCTGGCATCAAACCAGGAAAGATCGGCCACCATTGGACGACGCAGGGAGTAGGGTCATCCTCCCACTTCTGGCCATTCACCGTAATGATTTCCGGTGAGAAAGTCGTTAGCAGTGTGCTGTGCCGGTGGCAAGAACTGCTGTAATGGAACCCCTGATGGAGCGGTTGTCGGTGAAGGACAACCAGCATCTTTGCACCCTCCGAAACTAACATTACAGCAGCTATTAGCAGAGGAACGCCACCACCTTCATCACTCCTTGAAACTCGGCCCACTAACAGGTGCAATTCCACCACCCATCAGAAACAAGGGACACAGCAATGCCACCCTTCGACCCAGCAGCCAGAGAGACCGTCGGGGTGTGAGCGGCTGCCTTGCAACCTTGCCTATGATCGCCCACCTTGTCAAAATCTAGCACTCGTCACTATGCAAAGAATTCCAGTCTTATACATTTTTGTTTAGTTTTTCTTGTTGATTTAAAACTTTAATTCCAATGATTATCAAACTTATTATCATTTCAAAATATGCATGCATGAAAATTAAGAATAGGGAGATAGGAAGAATACCCAAGCAAGGAGAAAGCCGGCTCCAGTAAGGAATAGGAGAAGAAGATGAGAATGACGGCTAGGGTGAGGAAGACGCCCCTCTCAAAATAAAATGAAAATGACGGCTAGGTTATGGGAAAACACTCCAACACCCGTATTTCATTTAACCGGGTAAAAAATAAAATATAATATTTAACTGGGTAGAGAATATAATATACCAATAATATAATAATAATAATAATTTCTCCAACGTTCGATTCTTCCTAGACTGAGTCAAATAATTTTTTTTCGCAGCTTTATACTACTGCATGCTATGACTCGTAACTATCTAAATAACAACTAGCTACTGCTGATGGGAGCTCTCTGTGATGGAATGAAAGCAAGAACACTTGTACATGTATAAAATGTCTCAAGGAGGAGTATGAGGACATCTTCAAGGAACTGTAGGATTTGCATCTAGTCTGTTGCACATGCACTGATCAATGTCAGCTCATCTCAACCATCTGGAAAACATATAGTGGGACTGATATATCTAGAAAGGCAAGTGTGAACATTGTTGGGTAGAGGATCAGATCTATCAAATATCTCTAGTCACATGACAAGTGAATGGATCTCTCATGATAGCTAGTCATGCTGCTCTACAATTCAAACTATGAAGTGTCTCATCCTCACATAGTCTAATGTAAGGCTTGCTGGAAGAGTTCACTAGCTAATATATATATATATATATATATATATATATATATATATATGCTACAAGGTATGCATATCACTCTATTTGTAGTGAAGGGTAGGTCCATGGACATGTCTCTAAGATCATCATGATTAAACTCTGCCATAGGTGGCTAGCCTATGGAATTGTGCCAATCAATGACGAGTCTAAGAGATGGCTCCTAAGTGGCTCTAGTTCATTCAACTAATAGTAGGCATCTGTTTCTCGATACTATACTAGTCATGCACTTCGAAACGGATGGGGTTCAAATGATCCAAAGAACCACTATCTTTCCTCGAGTCTATGGGGACTCATAATGAGGTTTGACACATGTCTCATCCGCTCTTCAGTGGTGTGTGACTTGCCGTTCTGTACCGATTTGTAGCATTAATCTTTACTCACATGACTACTATAGCTGTGGTAGACTCTCAAGCAAAGCCATTAGCCAAGATGAGCATACACTGATGTGCCTCTATCTGGTCAACATGATCCGGTCTGACTAAAGTCCTTGTCTGCGTCGCTCCCAAGCTTGGGTGAAGTTGTCTCCTCCGGACGGGTCTGTCATCGGTTACCTGCACTGTAAGTCCTAAATAGTACCACGAAGGTACCTCCTATACTCAGGGCAAAGGCTCAATCTTATGTCTCAAGGTAAGGACCTAATCGTGCTGGCAAAGCACAAGGAAAACACTGTCTCCCTAATAGACGCTCCCTCACTAAACCCATCATCTATGTGAAAATTCTAATACGAGTCAAATATCTCTCTCTGACACATGCGAATGACCTGAATTAGCTTAAACCTTGGGTCACAAGTATGCTGTTACGCTTACTGAACAATCTGACCACTATGGTCATCCTATCTGGATATCATATTGTCCTGTTCTCATACTCTTTCCATATACATCCCTAGAAGACTCACTAAAACTGTATGATGACTATCTTGCAATATACATCTGACCAAAGGATGTCATGTCAAGGAGATGGTATGCAAGATGGCCAGTGAAGTCAATCATGTGCCATCACATCCAAGTAATTTTAGGGAGCCTAACATTCCTCTGCTTGGATGATGTTACCGTAGCTATATCTTGTCGTCAATCTCTGACCCAACTCTGACTTCAGTGCTATGACATACGGTCTTTATGCAAACCTAAGAACATCCTCAACTAGTTGTCCTCATGTAGGGTGAGGTAACTACTTGGCCTTACTTCCATTATAATTGCTCCACTTGGTCGGTGGTAGTGCAATATAAGAATAGTTGTTGTGCATCATGGACAGTAGTAGTGCGCATTCGGTCAGTGGTAGTGCATCACGGTCGGTGGTTGGGCAACTCAGATGGTGGTTGTGCATCTCGGACTACACTTGTGCTACTCGGATGGTGGTTGTGCAACTTGGATGGCAGTTGTGCTACTCGGACGGTGGTTGTGCAACTCAGATGACAGTTGTGCTACTAAAGTGCTGCATATCTGATCTTGCTCATGTACGTCGTGAACTCATTACTATATCTGGCATGTTTATTTCCATATGTCTATCTTCCCAAAGGTAGCTGCTATCAACTCCGTTAAGGTTATCCAACCATGCGTGCTTGATCCAGAGGGGGTCTGGATCATAGTGGTGACACGAACGATGTTGATCCAATGTTGAGCCTACACTTATCTACTACTTTCATAAACATTGGCTGCCTCTCACTAGAAATCACTGATCTAGCCCTGGCATGATCGAGTGATGTCTGGTAAACCATCTAAATCCACAGTCAAAGGTAATCTCGCTAATTCTCAATGTGTTCCAACCTCTGCCTGTTGAAGTAGTGCCCAACAATATTGTTGGAATAGACAAAGACCCACGGAAGAGGGGAAGGCAGTGAAGTGTCCATGGGACTATAGATCCACCTCGCTACTCATCCTCATCCACTGCTATCTCCTCGAGTTATCTATCCAAACTTTCATCTGTGCTCCAAGTACCTTAGTGGCTCCACTGTCATAACCACATCCTTCATCCACACGGATTTGTCTGAAGGTCCAAGTTCTCCAAAGTAGGCCTCAAACTATGTCTAATGGATCTGTTTAAGTTAGTCAAGGTCTCTCCTCATGTGTCACGTAACTACGTGAGTATCTTCATACTCCAAGCTCCCTACTTGTGTTATCTCTTATAACTCTGTCTCACAATGTACACCATGTCCAAGGAAGGACTGATATGGTGACATGCAAAAGACAGGCAAGTGCGACAATGTCCACAGTCCTCCAAATACTCCTCGTCACTATCCAACTCAACTTCAATTGACTGAATATGTGAACAACTCTAAGTAGTCCAAATCTCTAACATATAATAAGATAAGGTGCATCTCTAAGCTTAGAATCGGATCAGAAATGTTATGATCGAGTCGAGTCATGTTTAATATTGTTAGTTAGTAAGCCTCGATCTATAAAATAGATCATAATAACCATCCTGGTGTCATGAGAATGGAAGACATTGTCAAATACGCATCAAAACACATCAAATATAAATAAATGCAAGAAAGTAATACTTTGTTGAGCTCAAGTGTGTGTAGCGTTTATCTGTCCTCCTACCAAAGTCGACTCAGGATTTGCATGACCTGCATATATTAAATGAAAACCGTCAGTAACGAATGTTACTGGTCTAAGAAATAACTAATACAATCTGAAAAATGGGTAATCCATTACCAATGAAAACTTATGAAACTTCAAGATAGCCTCACACTGAGCGGTAAGCAAACATACTTAAGCAATTACCGGCTTGCATGCACGGCTCATGATCATATTCATACATACATACAGCGCTTATGCCCCCACACCTTCCATATCACCCGCTACGGTACTCTAGTGGCAAAAGGAACAATTAAGTTAGTGCCACATATTCCGCAAATACGCAGCATTGTGCAGTACCATCATACAATGCACTGCCTCATGGTTTGGACGAGTACTAATGCAATTCAAACATATCTCCATAAAGCTAACTCTCTTATTCGTGAAATCTGTAAAAATGCGCATATTTATATAATAGGCTTAGGAAAGAGGCTTATATCATAAATTTCTGCAGCTTAAATTAGAAAACAACAAGGGATTACATCCTTGTAGTTTTATTAAACATGCGTACAAAATACAGCTAAATGACCCGACATCTGAGAGATCCGATAAAACTCCGTCGATGCCGTCGTACGTATAAAACATGAATAAACTCGATACACAAGGAGTCAAGCAGAGAGAGAGAGTCCTACGGACCTGTTGTCCAAGCTCCAAGTGTATCAGCACATCTACGGTCAGCTTGGACTCGAAACCTACATCGAAACCCACTACTAAATAAAATTCTAACATCTTCATATGATGCATGCTCGTGGTATGTTCTCATTTCATCAGCAACCCCGACGACCTCTCTGGCTGCTGGGTCGAAGGGTGGCATCGCCTTGTCCCTGGGTTCCATGGCGTGGCGGAAATTCAGTGGTTATGGGCGGAGTTGTAGTGTGCGACGCTGTGGGAGATTCCTGACGTCCAAGCCAGATTGCTGGCCAAAGACTCACGCCGTGCATGCTCGCAGCACTTGGCCTTGACGTTGGGATGTCGTGCAGGTAGAAGGGAAGTGTTCCCGGCGGTGCTGATGGCCGGACGGCGTACACCTTGCAGTCCCGGCGGTGCTGCTGGCCAGGAGCCGCGCCTTGGTGCAGAATGGAGTTTGACGTGGGTAGTTGCTGTAAAGCACAAGCTTTATGCTCCAATTTGATTGGTAGGGAAGGGAGTGAAGGACGTGGTAGAGGAAGATATCAGGCCTGGTTTGGTACAGGACATCGCCTTGGTGAAGGACGTGGTAGAGGAAGATATCAGGCTTCATCTTTGCCTATTTTTACGTTGTTGTTGACGTCTTGCCGACGTTTATATGAGCAACTAATTGGTCGTTTTAATTGTACACGCATCCAGGCGCGAAGGTTCAAGCGATTATGTAGCCATATGAAGAAGAAGAAGAAGAAGAAGAAGAAGAAGAAGAAGAAGAAGGTGCCACAAGGGCATTTCAGTAATACTGGTTGAATTACGTTCCATCAAGTCATCATCGCAATCGAACCAGTTGCTGA